>PVHY01006212.1:0-76405 GCA_004024945.1 Uropsilus gracilis
TCCTCCCCAGACCTACTTGATTATCTTACAGTTACGTGCTGGCCAAGTAAGGACTGAGTGTGAGGATGCGGATGACTCGGTGAAACTACCCTCAGTTTCTAGTTGCATTTCCAAGACTCAGGTGCAGGGAGCAGCACAGGACTTCAGCTCTGTAGCAGGTTTTCATCGCTAGCTCTGATGTCAACGAAGCAGTTATGCCCGTGTTTCCCAGAAGAAGCTTATGTCCCAGCACCGGTCTGGCCCCTCTATCCTGTTTTTTCCTAAATTTGACAGTTTATTCATGTATCATCAGGGAGAAGGGTGCATTTTTCATATCTTCCCTCTGAAAATAATCTTGTAGTTTTTCCTTTTATGTGTATTTATGAATGTTATACATTTACACATCTGTGATATATTACTGAAACATAGTTTGTACTCTTATTGTTTTTTATTTTTGTGTGTGTCCAATGTGCCTGAAGATGTTACCAGAAACATTGACAGATTTGCAGTGTTTAAAGGAGTTCTTATTTACAATGGATGTGAGCTGAGTTCTGTGTCCCAAATTCTTATGTTCAAGTTTTGTCCCCCAGTACCTCAGAATTTGACTGTATTGGGAAAGAGGTTCTTTAAAGAGGTGATTAATTTAAAATGAGGTCACGGCCCAATCTAGTACAATTGATGTCCTTCTAAGGGGAGATTGGGACACAGAAAACACAAAGGAAAGTTCCTGTGAAGACAGAGGAAAAGATGGCCACCTCTGAACTAAGAAGAGGGGTTTCAGGGTGAAACAGGCCCTGATGATGAAACTCTGACCTTGAGCTTTCAGCCCAGAGCTCTGAGACCTACATTGCTGTTGATTCAGCCTCCCAGTCTGTGGTGCTGGTTAGGGCTGCCCTAGCAATCCCATATAGCAAGGTTTTCCACCATGAGACTTTAATTTTTATGTGATTAGCCTGGTATTTTTTATCAGCTACCCTAACTCTATTGCTGCAGGTTATATAAAATTGTTCTGGTCGTTGAAGTTGATTGCACACTTTTGTGTGAGCCAATAATGTGAAGTAAGTGTTAGAAAGGGTAGCACAATCGGTTTGAGATTGCACCGTGCTAGCTCCAAAGTATAGGAAACTGAGGACTACCCTCTTCATGCCTGTCCTGTTAGACCACACCTAGGAAACTTTTTTCTAGCCTTTATATCCCTTTTAAAAAGGGAGGAAAATCTCATGCATTTTATAGCTAGAAAGTGTGGAGAACTTAGTGCTTCATGCATAGTGTACATATTGTGCTTCTCATACCACTGTTGACCGACAGTCTCTGATTCAGCTGTATCTTCAATCTCACTGAATATTCTTTTGATATCTACATTTAATCCCTACTTCTGAACAGCAGACAGAACCATGCAGACTTTTCTTGAAGCACCTACTACTTCCTTTTCAACAGGAGACCTTTTTGGCTCTTTCACAAAGAAAATGGAAACCACAAAGAGGAAGTCCTTTAACCTTCTGCCACCAGCCCTACAAACCTTGCTGGATCTACAGTTTCTTTCCCTCCTTTTACAAGATGAGGCCCTTCCCCCTGACTAAATATTCATCCATTTTCTTCTGTCTATGTGTTTGGGAATCTCATTCTATCAAAGATCTTCCATGTTTAACCTTTTCCTTGGTCGTTGCTCCTCCTCAACAATATTTACAAGCTTCTATTTAAAAACAAAGTGAAAGTGAATCCCTCTGTTCTGGTGTTTGTATTTCTCCATGACCCAGTCAACTACTTTGAGATGACTCCACTTGCTCACCTCAACCTATTCACATCCAGCTCTCCTCATGACTGTCCATTGAAACCTCTTACCGTGATCACTAACCACCTCCTTATTATTAAATCCAGGGGTCACATATCAGTCTTACGCTTCTTTTTACTCTTGGTATGAACTAACTGGTTCTGAGTGGTTCCAAGTTCCAAAGTTCCAGATTTACTTGCTCCTCTCTGACTGCTGTTCCTCTTCACCATTTCAGATGACTTTGAAATGGTCTTTGCAGCTATATCTCAAATCTGGGTCTCCATGACACCCACACCAAGGTCACCCACACTAATGTCTCACTCCACAGTGAATATTCAACTAAACAGCCAACACTTCCCCATGGAGATCTCTCTTCTCTCAATCTGCCTCACCCAATCTGTGCAAAACTGAGTTTGTTAAGCTTTCTGGTTGTTCTTGCTAGGCTTTCTTTTCCAGGGACTAATGTTACTATGAACCAAGCTGCTCAAGTCAGAAATCAGAGGTCAAATTTGATTGCTTCCTATCCTTCACTCCCAGCCAAGTAATTCCTCAGTCCACAGATCTTGGTCGTATTACTTTTGAACCCGTCCATGTCGCTCCCTTACCATTGTTTTGGGCCTGTCTGATTCTAGTTTAATTCACATCATTTCTCTCTCACATGGTGGTGGTATCATGGGAATTTGTTATTCAACAAAATATTCAATTCTGCTATGTGAAAAAAATAAAACAAATGGCGAAACTTAAAAGATATTTCAGGCATAGTTAAGTGTCCTAATAGCTTAGGCCATCATGACAAAATACCCTAGACTGGGTGCCTTGAACAACAGAAATTGACTTTCTGACAGGTCTGGATACTGACTGGTGAGACCAGGATGTGAGGATGATTACATTCTGCTGAATCATCTCCTTCTGATTTGTAGGTAGCCATCTTCTTGATCTCTTCTTTCCTGGGTATATGTAAGTGGATAAATGAGAGAGAGCAGGAAGGATATGTACCCAAGACATATCTTGGGGTTCAAGAGATTCCCTCTACTTGCTCACACATAGTCAAGGTGTCAGTGAACGTCACCTCTTTCCCCTTGTCCTATTATGTGTTTTAAATTTATTTGATAAATGATAGTTCAAGCTTTTTCATTTGCTCTGTGAGCTTTTCTTTTCTGTGGCCTCTTGCACAGCTTGGCCTCTGTTCTTTTTTTTCTTTTGAGACTAGGTCTTGCTCTTTTTGCCTGTGGAGCCACAGGCTCTCATTACCCGGGGTACCACAGACTCAAGCAATCCCTAGTCTCAGTTTCCCAGGTAGCTGGGATTACAGGCGGGCGCCACCACGCCCAGCTATTTTTTTGGAACTAGGTCTCGCTACGGGCCCCAGGCGGGACTCAAACCATGATCCCTAGCCCCGCCCGCTTCATAGGCTGAAGCTTACAGGCACGAGCCACCGTGCCCAACCCTCGGCCTCTTTGTTCTTGGAGGCCCACATTGCATCGTGAAGGGTGGGGTCCTACATGACAGGTAGAACTCACTAGTGGCCTCAGTACTCCACTCTGTCCCGTAAGCATGAACTTCACAGCTTCTCTTATCAGGGGAGAGATTTTCCTCCCCTTTCAAACTGAGCCTAGCCAGGAGTGTGCTTTGCACAGTGTGCTGTTAGCAGTCATGATACCAGCAGAGGGGGGCGCGCTTCCTGGACTTGTTCTCCTTGAATCTTCCATCTCCAAGAGGAGGATGCCCCCAGTTTACCCATTGTTATTAGGAGGAAAATAAAACACACAGGTCACAGCATCCTGTCCAGTCAAATCCAGTGTAGACCGACTGACCCAATTTCTCTAAATTAGTCATCTACCAAGACATCTGCTTACACACAAGAAATAACACAAGGTGTTATTTTTCTGTTGTAAATATTTTTATTGAGGTAATATTTATTGACATTGTTATTCCTGTAATGGAAGTTCCCCCTCCAGGCAGTGTTGCCATAGTTTGCCCACCACCAAAGAACCCTCAGGCCACCACATAGACCTTTGTGCAACCTCCCTTCTTTGTTCAATACCAGAGGAAGTTGAAAGCCTCTGAGTTTTGCGTGTTTTCTTACACACTAAGATCCAATTGATTTGTTTATCTTGACAGATTATGTAGCCTCCTAACCTTTAGGTTTTGCTTATAATGCTGCTTACCAATCCATTTTTCTACTGATGGCATACTTCTCTTCCAAGACAAAAATCTGATCATCTCATTCACCTTGGCAGATATTTTTTAAAGTTTAGTTGCATGAACATTTGGGAGACCCAGTGTTTGTTTTTCATTCTCCAAATTAGCAGGCAATGGAAGAGAAAGGAGGTTAGACAATCTTTGGAGTAATCAAACACAACAGTCGCTGTGCTGGTGTTTGACAAATCAAACTATCCTGGGGAAAACATGGGGTTCAAACATATACCCCACTTTGACTCTGGAATTGCATTGCTCATGTTGCCTCTTTGATCTTAACTGTTTCATTAACATCAAAAAGTTTATAGAGTCACTTGAGACCCCAGTGTTACTCCTCACTGGACAGTATTGCTATTTCATGAGCGTTTGGACACCTATAGTCCTGTGTATACAGTATTTCCATGATCATTTTGCCAGTTTTTAGGGGCAATTTTCATTTTTAAGTCAAATCTGTACCTTTAAAATTAAATCACATAGACAGACTGACATTTATTTAATTATCTTTGTGTTGAAATAGATATTTACATTTCATAAGCAACTGAAGAAAGTTTGAATGTCACCCATAGTTGTCAAATCTTTTTTAAAGTCATGGTTTCATTTCCACCAAAATGCTGCTTTGTTTGAAACTTAATGCATTGAACCCAGGTAAATTTAGCATGGGCAATAAGTGTGATCTCTGAATTATATACAAGTCTCATTTCAGTCTGAAAGTTTTCACTTCCCTGAACTGACAGCAATATTCACATTTTAGCCTGTAGTTTCAGATTTGTTGTATGAAGATTTCTTCTCACATCAGTGAGAAAATAAAACCTTATGACTCATTTGAAATTTTGTTGATTTTCTAGAGTTTCATTAGTAAGATCTCAGTCTCAAGAAAGGAATTCCACAGATTAATAACCCCACTTCATTAAAATAAAATGTTCATTATCTTTTTTTTTTTGACAGATGGTCATTTGGTCACTAAATTATGAAAGCTTGAAAGTACACATGCAGGAAAATTCTCATTTTTGATTTACCTCATCTGGATAGAAATCTTATTTGGCTAAATCATTATTCTCTTAATGATAGCTGCGGTAAAAGAAGGGCACACCAACCCTCTTCTCTGCACTTGCGTAAACCATTGAAACATTTTTTTCACCATTACATGTGACCCATCTATAGCAAGTGAACTCTGCTTCCCTGCAAAAAGTCAAGTTATCCAGGTTTCTTCAGTTTTCTTCCATTTTATATCCAAATCACTACAGTCCAAACCTCAGAGAATGCTGGAAAATTTGTTGTTTTTTCCTACACATTGGCTGTACTTTCAGACTATTGCTATCCTCCTGGTTGTCGCTTGCGGTATTCCCTCTGGTTCATCTCTGATCATCATATCATAGTATCTACCTGCTGCCTCCAACCCTTCTTGTTCACTTTACCCGATGGCCAACATCTGCCTTACCCTGCAAGATGACCATTAACTAAAGGCTGATACTGTGTACTGGTTAATCACAATTAGTGAAGACACATAAACAACACAAAGGGATTACTATTTAGAAAAGAGACATGTAGCAACTGTTGTTTCCTTATTCTCTGAAACCCTATCTAGGAACATCACTGTGAACAGGAAAGTCCCTCCTTGCCCCTGTCCTCTTGGGTCAGATATTCTGCCTCTTTCTGGGGCCTGTGAGAACCGCTTCTACTCAACATGACAATCTCTTCTACAATCTCCAGTAGAAACCTCAAATCACGTAACACTGTTGACCAATCTGAACTCCACCCAAGACTGTCACTCTTTCACTTTTCAGTGTTGAGAAGGTCAGTTCTTCTCTGACACAACCTTCCACACCCTGTCTAGGCAGAACCTTTAAATTAACTAAAAGCCCATCAATATATCTTCCCTAACAAAAGAGCGACATCCCTAAAAACTACCTCCAACTGCCAGAGCAATCTGTATACTCTGAATTTGGCTAATACTGTCAGGTCTAAAAAAAAAAATAGGTATCCAAAAGAGTAAGCAGTGTACTACGAAGAAATTTAGTGTACTCCTTTTTAAAAATTTCATTTATTTGTATCGTTTACCTATTTATGTGTGTGTATAAATCTATGTATTTTTTACATGGTTGTATCCCACAGGGTTCTCCTGCCACCATATCATCCGGGAACTGCCATTTTGACCTTTTGTGCTCTTTCCTTCCCTAATTCCTCCCCCCCCCACCTTCTTTAGCTGTATGCTTTAGTTCTGTTGTCAGCTTGTATTGCATTTATGATAACATGGATAGACCTAGAAGGAATCATACTGCTGGAAATAAGCCAGGAAGAAAAAGGCAAGAACTGGATGGTCTCACTTATAGGTGGGATATAGGGGAAACAAACAAAAGGTCAAGAAAAAGTCTATTGTACTCTTGACCCAGATTTATCAATTATTGACTTATACTTACATTTTCACTACATACTATCTTTTCTGTACTATTCAAAAATAAGTCACATACATTTACTCTTAAATACTTCTCTGTATATTTCTTCAGAGCAAGGTCACCACCAGTATTACTCGTCATCACCAGTATATCATGAACCAACATCATGTGCCTTTTGAAAAGGACACATATCATTTCCACGATATTCCTGCCCAAAAGGCAAAACCTAAATCTAGTCACAAACAAATATCAAAAATGTTAAGGAACATCCTACAAAGAAATCAGTCATTATTCTTCAAACATTCCAGTATCATTTAAAAAAATTAGGATCATTGGGAAACTATAGCTATGGCCTACAGAGTCAATAATAATATATCTATTTTCTATTTCCTAATTTTGAAACTTGCACAGTGGTTATGTTTGCTAACAAATTTTTGCATGTGGCTACATAAAACATCTTTCTTTAGCCAGCAGTCAGAACCGCTTAGTTTTGTTCAAGTCAAAGTTTATTTGCTAAAAATATCAACATATCTCAGGGTCATGAGAAATGTGTATGCCTTTTCTCTCGCAGAAAAACCTGTTATAATGCTATAATGCAACCACCATTCCTAGAAGGGCTGACACTTAAATTTCTCACCTGCTAACACTGGACTTACCTGTTAACAGCTTCACTATATCAGAGTGTTCAGATTCAAATCTCAGTTCTCTCATCAAGCCACCATGCAAATCTGGACAAGTTACTTTATCTCCCTGGGGCTCTTGTCTCTCTTCGGTAAAATGGTGTGAGTTTCTTACTGCAGCTGTAACAAATCACCACAAATTTACTGCCTTAAAACAGCACAATTGTTTTTTACAGTTCTGGAGTTCAGAGGTCTGGAATAAGTTTCACTAAGGCTAAAACCAAAGCATCAGCAGGGGTGTATTTCCTTCTGGAGTCCCTAGAGGAGACTTCATCTGCTTGTATTTTACAGATTCAAATGTATTCCTTGGCTCATGGTTTCTGCCTTCATCTTCAAAATCAGCTTTGCATCAGCTCTCATCTCCAATTTCAGTTTTCATCCTCACATCCTTTCTTTACAGACCAGAGTTTCGTGCCTCCCTCTAACTAAGCACCTTTGTGATTGTAGTGGGCACTGACTCCCAGATAATCCATGTGTCATCTCTTCATCTCAAAATCTTGAACATCATCGCATCTCCAAAGCCTTTTCAACCATGTAAAGGTAATATATTTATAGATTCTGGGGATAAATGCATAGACATCTTTGGGGAACCAATATTCATCCTCTTATACAAATGAGTATGATACTTTTACACACCTTATAGGTTGTGAAAGAGAGTTGTGAAAAAGCACATGAACCACTTGGCATGTAGGAATTGTTTTACAGATGCTAGCTGCTGTAAAGACCAGATGGGATGATCTCTGGAAAGTTAGGTATTTTTCAAGAAAAAAAGAAAATAACCATTTTACCACAGGAGGCATACTTAAAAGTTTTAAATTCAAATTAATATATTTGGAGGAAAAAGCAAGCACTATAACACTGCCCCTCTCCCCACAAGGGAGAACAACCATGGTCCTGCATTCCAAAATTCAGCTGGTTCCACACCTGGTCTCAAGATCCAGGGAAGGTCGAACTGGTCCAGGATACCTGGGCAGTGTCCAGATATTTAAAAATCCTAGTCTGTTGTAGACGACACAATTACCCATGTCCTGACCTTTAGCTACATCCGACTGCATGATAAACCTCTGGGTTTTAGTATTTGCCATCAAACCATCTCCAGCTCCATCAAGGTGGTTTCCTCCAGGGACTCAAAAAAGAGCAAGGGAGGGAGAACTCAAGTTCCGGCAATTTCTACTAGAGATAGGAGCAAGGTTTGCATACTTCATTTTTTCATTTTTATTTAAAAATTTTTTTAGCCTTTAACACTCGCTTTTGTGTGGATTTATTTATTATTAATATCATACAATATCAGTCATCTATGTAAGGTTGTTGGTAGCCTTGGGAGTGCCGCCTCCCCCTCCCCCCTTCCCCTCTCTCCCCCCCCCTCCCTCACTCCTCTGCTCTTTCATTACTGTTCATTGGTACAAGTTTAACGCTTTAGTCTCTTTTTCTGGGGGCAATGTCCTTTTTCTGGGTGAGGGTCTATGTTCCTGAGGCCCGGTGGTCCATGCTGCTCAGGTGTCCTGTCTTAACTTTGCCATAGGCAACCAGTCCAAGTTCCTTTGGAGTCTGTCAGTGCCTGTTGAAGAAACCACGCAGACCAGCTGTCCGAGTGGACAGGGCAGCACTCCCGCTTCCAGACCGCTTGCCGCCTGGCCCAGCAGCAGCCTCTAATGAGCTCTGCTGAGGGCTTCTGCTGGTGCCTTGTGAAATTCTTTCCTGTAAAGACATCATGAACCCTCAACTCTCACTGTTCCTCGATAAATGATCAGTGCGAGAAAGCCTGTAAGCGTTTCTCATTTTCTCTCTTATTCTGGCAAATTAATATACACAAATCACATTGAACTCTTCATCACCAGATATCTTCTTTAGTTTCTATTAAATGAAACTTGTTCACACAGTGTCTTTAATGTCTTTAATCACTTAGGTCAGTGTACTGCCTCTTCCTTCCTGAATGTCTCTTACTTTTTTATTTTCTCCCTCAAACAGCAAATGGTACATCTGGATACCATTCCAGCAGACATATTAACCTTTCACTAACCTCTGGTGATGGTGATGGAGTAACAGTGGTTTTCCTTGCACCATGCTTTAGTAAGAACCTGTCTAGTGGTAGAAAGTCACTTCAAACTTTCTTTTTTGGTGGGGGCAGGGAGTGATAGTGGTGGGAACTAATGCTTTCTGTAACTGGATTGGCTATTTCAATGTGGCTACCAGGATTAACTTCAAGAATAAAGAACAATTACCCCCCTGCTCTTGGCACCTTTAAAAACTGTCTCAATGAGAATAGCCATCTTGCCCAACGTCATTGAGAGTCATCCCAGCCTCATCGATTCTGATATGATTACTAAGGCCTTATTGTGATCTATGCTAATTCAATTTCTTCTGCCCACTCTTGGTTTCTTATGTTTCCTTCCTTTCCCCAAATGTTCACTGCAAAGGCACTACATAACAAAATTCCTGAACACTAATCTCTATCTCAGAATCTGTTTTCCAGGAAATCCAGTCTGCAAGAATAACTGAGCTGTGCAAGAGTCAGGGAGAGCACATCTACGAATTTAAATATTGTCACCATATTTGTCTCTAAATCTCTCCATTCTTCTCCAGCTACTGATCTAACTTTGTTGTGTTGGCATCATTCTTTTTTTATTATTAATTTAAGTAGTTTATACATACATATTATATATATATATATTTCACATCTTTGTATTCCCTGGGGTTCACCCATCATCTCTCCTCCCTGACTGCTCCCAGTCACGCCCCCAAGTTGTGTACTTTAGTTTGGTTGTTAGCTTGTTTTGATGTTGGTATCATTTTTTAAAATCAATTAATTTATTTTTATTCTTTAAATCACAACTTTGGTAAATGGTTTTTGGGATACCTCCCCCTCCCTCTGGTGCCCCCTCCATTCATTCTAACCCTCTCTTTGTTGTTTCCTAGTCTGTATTAAATCCATTAGTCTCTTTCTTTCCTGTGGCAGTGTCCTTTCATTTGGTGAGGGACTGTGGTCTTGGGACCAGGTGAACTGTGCTGGTAGGCTTTCAGTAATAGCCTTGCGTTGGGCAGCCAGTCTATATTTGTGGTCTGTCCATGTTTTCTCATTGCAGGCTGTCATTTCCACTCCCTTCTCTGTTGTTCTTCTGTTTCACTTTATTATTCTGGTGTCAGGTTTAGGGGGTCTCACCCCCAGCCAGTGTCGGTAAAGAAGTTTCTCTGTGGATTCAGGTATCTGAATGGTCGTTGTAGATCATCTCCTCTGTCTCAGTTTGCAGCTTTGCTGTGGGGCCGATGCCACCACCCTTTGGCCTTCCTCTCCTCTCCCATGGGTTGGGGAGGGGTGCCTTGCTCTCCTAGCAGGCATCTCCAAAGTGAGGTCTTGGCTCTTTCAGACCTGGTGAGAGCATAGGTGTGCTTCATGACATTCTGTTTCTATACTTGTTTCTCCGGTCTCACATGTACTGGTTCTCTCAATAGTCCATCTCCTGTGTCCAGCTCAGGCTTGTGGGCTGGATTTTACCTGGTCCCTCACCCCTTCTATGATGGAGTTTGTATTATTTCTGTTCTTCCTTCTCTGCAGATTAGCTGGGGTGAGAGTGAAGTGTAAAGGACATTCCCTCCCTACCACCCCTCCCACCCCCCAAAAGGCAGCACCTCCCTGTGTAGGGGCAGGGCCCAGATGGCTGGGCATGCATACCCAGTCCTCCTTGGGCTAGGGGATGGGGAAACATTCCCAGGCCGATCTGGGCTGCAGATGGCTGCCCTGTGCAATGATCCACTGATGGATGGGGCTAAAATCCCATCTAGGCCCCCCTCCTGGGCTCTCCAGGCATGAAGAGTTTAGCCCGGGGTCATCACTGCCCTTCCTTCCATTGGCAATGGAGCTCTAGGGCCCAGGGCCCTGGACCAGCAGACAGCCCATGAGGTTCCCTGCTGGCAGGCAGGGCTTTGGGCCCTGCCCAGCCCCACACTAGTTCCTCCCTGCATTGGAGCGGAGCCCGGATTGCCTGTATGACTCCCCAGGACTAGGGACTGGGGAAAACATGCCTCAGCTGATCTGGGCTGCAGATGGCTGTCCCATGCAACCATCTGCTGGGGATGGGGCCAAAACCCCACCCAGACCTCCCTCCCGGGCTCTCCAGGTATGAGGGACCAACCCAGGGGTCATCACCACCCTTGCTCCCCCTGGCAAGCTAGTGCCAATGGCCCAGGACCCCATGCAGGCAGATATCCCATGAGGCTGCCTACTGTTGGGCAGGACTTAGGGCCCCACCCAGCCCCCACGCTGGTTCCTCCAGCATGGGTGCAGGGCTTGGATTGCCCGCATGACTCCCCAGCCTGACTTGGGATAGGGGTTGGGGGAAATATGCCTAAGCCGATCTGGGCTGCAGATGGCAAACATGTGGGCAGAGTGCCCTTTGTTTCCGGGTCCCATTTAAGGTGTCCCCAAACCCTGGCACCACCCGCAGGTCGGAGATGTGGGGGGGGTCCACCCAGCACTCACCCCTGATCCAAAGAGGGAAACATGGGAGGGCAGGGTATCCAGGGAGCTAGTGGCCCAGCTCCACAAAGGGAACCAGGCAAAAAACGTGGGCAGATTGCCCTTTGGAGGTGGCCACAGGCCTATAAAGGCTGGGCAGCCACAGAGGGTGAGGTTCCCGCCCCATGTGGTCTGGAAAGTCTGCACAGGTTGCCCGCACCCCATGCTCCCTCCCCATACCTAGAGGCAGGAGCCAAGCCCACTTGTTCCCAGGCTCAAAGAACCAGCAGGCCTGGGGGAAGGGGGTGAGATGGCTGTGGGCCTATGAAGGCCTATAAAGGCCAGGCAGCCACAAAAGGTGGGGCTCCCTCCACCTCCCATGCAGTCCAGAGAGCCTGCACAGGTTGCCTGCACCCATGCTCCCTCCCCATACCTGGAGTCAGGAGTCAGTCCTCTGCATTCCCAGGCTTAAAGAACTGGCAGGCCTGGGAAACAGTGTTGGTATCATTCTTAATGCAAGTTGGTAGAGATGATGTGTGGCAGAAGTAGGCATGCATCATACACAAAGAAAGAAAAGCTTCTCTCACTTTCTTCCAGAGTTTCTAACAACTTCTTCCTCAAGCAAATAGCTAATTTGTATCATTAGTTAAAATACCATCACTATGTCCAGAGGAATGAAGTGTTCTCATTGATCACCCTTAGACAAGGAATGTGGAACCACATCACTGATATAGGCATTAAGAGGGGGAACAATTCTGGAAAGAATAGCATAAACCCAGCAGAAATAAAGGGAATAGAAATCATTATCTCCAAGAACAAAACTCACTGGAAACCTTGATGAAGTAACACAGTTCCCTTTTTTTCAACATCTTCACACATCCATAATGGACCTATTAGGAGCCTATTTTTTTTTAATTTGAGATATGAAGAAGGAATCATATTCATGATACAAAGTCAAGGAATTTTCTGGAAACTTGAATATATCTCTTTCTCACTCTCTCCACAGATGTGTAGGATTCTAATTACAAGCCTAAGGGTGTTGATTTTTATCATTATTATCACCTTCTGGGAGGGGAGAGTGCTTTCTATGTTCACTGCAGCCTAGCTTGACACTGACAGCTTATGAGACAATGGAAGCCAAAGTGGCTGGAAGAAGAAAATATGTTAGCCAATACATAGAGTTTCAATTTTCTTCATTTGCCACGTCCTGTCAATACCAGTCAACCAATACCTTTTGTTCCTTTAACAAACACTCTGTCTTCCCAACAGCAATGCACATTATAATTTTCTTGAGCAACATTCTCAAAATAGAAGTTACTTGAGCAACATTCTCAAAATAGAAGTTACTTTCTGTGAAAGAATGTTTTTACTCTTCAGTGAAACTAATCTCTCTACAGCGGTGAAATTGATTGAGATTCTTCAGGCTCTCAATAAAGCTCTACTCACAGTCCTGTGATTACTTTTATAAAGGAGAAAAAATTATATATATGTATATATATATATATATATATATATATATATATATATATATATATATATGAGGAAATGTCTGATTGCCCACAGGAAATATTCTTTTTTTTAAAATTTTTTTCTCAAGTTGTGGAGGGAGGAAAAAAGAAGTTAGAAAATGTTCAAGAAAAAGGGTTTATATGAACAAAGAACATGACTTTTTTTTTTTTTTTACTCAACGAAGTCACTAAAATTTTATTAGGCTTACATTATTTAGCATTATACCAGGCACTGTGCAGCATTACCAAAGTAATTGTAAACAATCTCTTAATTCTCTCATTTAGTTTTATATGAATATATTGTACTGTGTTAAGCATTGTTGAAAATCAAGACTGCACAATACCTATGAGTTTCTGAAAACTTTAACTTTCACACATCGACTATAGTACAGTACTGTAATTTTTAACACTCTTTAAAGTCTTTTGGTAAAACATGTCTATCAGCCTGGATTTATGCACATGATATGCTTGTGTAAGATAGAATCTGGACTGCAAAAAATTTACATTCTGATTATGAAGATATATTACATGGTATTAGTAACCTGAAAAAACAATATAAACAGCACAAACAGTTCTTCTGTACATATTTTAAAAATCTCTTCTATTGTAAACAATGTTTTTTCTTATTATAAAACATCCATACTTGAAAAAATTCAAATGCTATAGAAAAAAGTAAGTAGAATATAAAAATTCCCACCTAAGTGTTGACTCTTAGATTTTTAATCTCATGAACTAGTTTTAACATAAATTTGTTGGAATCCTACCTCTTGGTCTAATTTACTTAAAGTGCTGGGTCTTTGTTGTCATACTGTTGTAAGATAGGCCCTTAAATGATGTTTCCTTTATCACCATTTTGTTTTAACTTGATGAGAAAAGTCAGTTTTGGCAGAAGTTAAATGAAATAATGTTTTGTAGCACCTTCTTTCCTTACACATTGTTTTACTTAAGGTCTCAGTTTACTTTATACTTTATAGATTACTTTATAGAGCACTTTATAGAGCACTTACTGTATACAACTTTGATCAAATCCACATGGAAGTACATATGGAAGATAAGTTTTCTATTACATTTGAATGATTCATTCAGTTACTTACTTGGTAAGAACATGATTTCTTAGTGTATGAACTCTCAAGATCACCTTCCCATTGCCTTCCCAGCAGAGCATATGTGTTGAGAGGTAGATGAAAACATGTGGGAGAGACTTGAAGATTTAATAGGGTAGGACAGATGAACTAGTAGATTGGGAGAGAGAAAAGGGAAGAGAAGTAGAGAGAAGACTGACAACTTTCAAACAGCTCACTGGAGCAGGAGTCATCCGTGTGGAGGAGTTTGAGAACGGCAGAGATAGGAAAAACGGATTGTGAAGGTTTTTTATACCTCATTAGACACTTCTTTAATTACATAAGAAAATGAAGACAGGTTGAAGACCAGTCAGAACAGGAGAAACCACCACATTTCAACAAAGGGCTGTTGTATCAGGAATCTGTTACATAAATGAATACCAACATGCATATGGAGGCAACATAAGGAGTAACAGCTACAGGAAGTGGTTAACCTCCTCAGGGTTGGAGGGAAACTGGGAGGTGGTGTAACTCAAACCCTAAAGCTAGGGTCATCTGGTAGGAGCTAAAACAGCAAGGGTGAAGGCCAACAGGAGCTCATGTCACAGAGAGAATTGCTGACCGGTGGGTGGTGGAGCCCCAGTGGAAATATAGCCACTTCATGCAGAAGCATCTTGACACAGAAGCTAAGGGAAGAAACACTCTGACTTCTCCCTTGCTTTACCTCATCTTATTTGGTTGAACATACCAAAGAGCAGAGGGCCAAGGAGTCTGGCAAATATAATTATCAAGAAGACAGAGTAAAGCAAGGAAAGGGTGGGGAAGAGATCTCAGAGCTAGGGAGCAAATAATTGGCACATATTTTCATTGTCTAACCATGTTTCTTTGAGTCCATCTCTGGAATGGAATCACAAGGCCACCTGCCCTTTATGTGGGTTATACAAGATCTAAGAGCAATGGAGAAGATCGCAATTGGGTGTCTTTCCTTAAATATTAAAAAATAAAAAATAAAATTACTAATTTTCATAGCTCTGGAGGATATTTCAAGTGGTTCATAGACAACAACCAAAGGAGTTAATGAATTTCTTTTTCAACTCATTCCTTTTTGTTTGTTTTGTGTTTTTTTAAATCCAAATTTTATTGATTAGTCATTCATATGCAGAACTATAATCTTTCAGGGGTACAGCTCCATACTACCTCTCATTCCCTTTTGTAACTTCAATTTTTTCTTTTTTTAATTTTTATTGATTATATTTTCTTCTCATGTTGTTGTAGACACCATATTTCACCCGCCGCAATGTCATCCATGAATTGTCTCCATATTCCCTTGCATTTCTCCCTTCTCTCTTCAACCCCTTTCCCTGTTCCTTGCTGTATACTTTGGTTCTGTTGTCATTTTGATGTTTTTTAGTCATTTGTTTGGTTTCTCTCACATAACTCAACTAAGCAAAGCAAACCAGTCCCCCCCCAAAAAAAGGAAATGGAAATGGCCAACAGGTATATGAAAAAATGTTCAACGTCACTTATGATCAAGGAAATGAAAATAGAAACCACAATGAGATACCACCCTACACTGGTAAAAATGGCCCTTATTAAAAAAAAAACTGGCAACAACAATTTCTTCTTTTACCTCTATATTACGTATAGCGGTTATCAGCCACGCTTGTGCATTAGTCAATTTTCATGTCTTAGTGAGGTTAACATCCTACCTTCTTGTCTCATGTCCAGGGGATTGGGTAGCAGTTAGGGGGAAAGAAATATGAGTTTTGACCTCTATTTAGTTCATATACCTTTGTTCTGGCTGTTTACATACTTAGCCTAAACAGTGTCATGTCTGCTTGGGAACACCATAGTCATCCAAACATTTGATATATTTTATTATATTTTACTATATTTTAATTCCCTGTAGTTGTGTTTGGCATGATTTTGGATGACACTGATACAGTCATGATAGCCTGCTATCTGGCTGAACTTATAAGTCAAATTGTCTGAATTTCAAATACTAACTCCACCATTTTCTATTTGTGTGATTTTGATCAAGTAATTTAACTTAATTAATTTCCTCCTCTGCAAATGTAGAACTTCTTCAATAGAACTTGTTTATAAACTGAAATTTTAGCTGTGTCTATGTGTATATAAGTAGAGATGTATATATATGTATGTGTATGTATTACTTCTTTTATAACTACTGTAATTTATATACATACATAAGTGTGTATTTAAGCTTGTAAGAAAGAAGTTATTCAGTTATCCAATGATTAGCTAATTTCTGATCACAGAAAAGGAAACAGATTGCCCCAAGTCTGCTATTTTCATTTCCTCATGGGCAGAAGCAGCATAGCAGAGGAGAAAATCAGACGTAAGGCACTGAACCTCTGCCACCATGGGGAACTGGTTTGTGAATGAGGGACTGTCCATCTTTGTCATCGTAAGTACCAATAAGAGATAAATTATAAATTATCTTACTTGCCTGGTTTCTCATAGGAGTTCAATAGAGCAAAATACTTCCTTTTGTTTGTTTGAGAAATTATGTAGAAACTGATTTACTGTGTGAATATAAGACTATTTATACACAGATAGAATCCATTCTTCCAGACTTATTAATGGAAATGCTGTACCTGAGGGCTTACTTCACCTAATTTAGATTTTGAATTTTTAGAAAAAAATTAACTAGTATTGCATAAAGGGAGTAGAAGACATTTCATGCTAGCATTGTCTGAGTCTGAGTTCTTCATTAATGTTTGCAAATTTGCAGAAGCAAATTTCTCTATTTTTTAATGTGCTTTAAACACTTTAAAAATAACGAATTGTGAGTTATGTCATTTTCCAAATATCAAGTACAAGACTGGTTCATGTACAGAGAACACCCAAAATAATTGAAGTTCTCACCTTTAAAACTTTTTCTTTTCTTTGCCATAAAACTTATTTATGGGGTCTGTAAAAATTCAAGGCAGTGGATCACAAGATCTACTCTCATATATACAGTGTATATGATAGAGATGATGTATGATTAAATACATAAAAATCAATGTAATTTGTCTTGAAAAACAATCTTTGTAAGTAAATATTCACATAGAAATATTAATTTATCTACTTTTTAGTGTAACAAAAATCAACTATATATTTAAGGTGGTGGTTCAACAAGCAATTATGAGTAATTGTATAGATAGAAAGGTGATTTATAAATAGTCATTCCAAATAGCCAATGAAAGCATAATACGGATGTCATAAAAAGCACTTTCAAATGGAACTTTTGAAATAATTTATCATGAAATAAATATTTAGACTGGATTTTAGAGTTAGAAATTAATGATACCGATAAAATAAGAACAGTGAATATTTTGTCTTTTAAGAAACATTAGCACCAAAGCAACTTTCTAAGACAATACAGACAACTCAGAGTTATAACTGATTTCTTATCACCATTTTAAGAACAGAATAATCCTAGAGAAAAGTAATCCAGTGAATACATTTAGCTCTTACCACAGTTTCCCCCAAGAAACTGACCTCTGACTTCATATACTTGCTAGAATACTTGAATGTGAAATCAGTTTGAAAAGCAAGAGTAAGAACGAATGAGAAGGTTCAAAACTGGAGATGTTTTGGCAGCTGCTTTCTCAAGTGTCTGTGGAATTTTTAAAAGTTTCAAAGTAGTTTTAAAAAGATCACTGTGGACCTGAAGGTATAGAAATAGGTAGTGTCAGTACTTGGTATAGTCAATACTTGGCATGGAATAAGCAGTCGCCAACTATAAGGGCCTAATTTTAAAAAAATCCCCACCTCCTCACTCCTTTGCTCATGCCTAATATCACCTCCTTCAAACGTTAAATGAAAGTCACTGAACAGATTGAAAGGTCTGACATTCTAGTTGAAGAAACTCTCACTCATCGGTGGGATACTAGATGGTGGAGGAAGGTGACAGGCAGGTATGAGAGCAGACCACAGTGTCTCTGCTGTGGGGAGTTGTACGGTGACAGATCTTTCCTTTCTTGCTATTATTTATCTAAGGTTAAGGAGAAAAGAGGAGCAGAAAGTAAAAAGGGGAGATAGACTAATAACAACTTGTCATGCTGCTACGTAGTACGACAATCATAAGGAGGAACACAGAGTAGAAAGATTAATTCTAGAGACATGCCATGAGTTTAGTGGCTCTAAGCTGGGCACACCCAGCTTTTTAACTACCTTGGATCAAAACTGGACTTAAGAAAGTCTGAACCCGGGTGTGACTCAATCTTATATGAAATATCCTTGATGAAATATGAAAACTTTATGCATCTCTTTTCTTCTTGGGCAGCTGGCGTGGCTGGGGATGAATGTCTTCCTCTTTGTCTGGTACTACCAGGTTTATGATGTCCCAGATAAGTTCTTCTACACTCGAAAACTTCTTGGAGTAAGTATGAGTTCCAGCTCATGCAGTACTGACTGGCTGACATTTCTTATCTGAGATTCTTGTTTCTATTCATTTCAACATTTTAAATAAATTTTCTGACCAACCCAAGCATCACCCTTTTTCTCACTCCCTCCATTGCAATTCCCTGGGTAAGGGATTTTTGACCTTCCCGTGGAAAACAAGCTGAAATATGGCAGAGAGTCCCAGCTGTATGCCTCCTGTCCCAGGAATCCTAGGGCCGTGGATTAGCTTAAAAGTGAAATCAAATACTGGCTCTGAACAGGAAGGTCAGGATGGAGAGGTGGATCCAGGCATGACATGGGTGGAACAAGTATTTTCCGTATTCTCCATGGCATCTCCTTGCTACCACTTTTGCTCATAGAGAACCCTGACCCTAGAGACATGCTATGAAATAATCTTTGGAAATGAAGCCTTTCCCTAAGTAGGAAGCCTTGGAGAGGCTTGCTCCAAGGTCACACTGCTGACTAAGCAGAAGCAAGGCCCCTGACTACATTTGGGTCCGTTAGCATTCTCTGTTTCCTTCAACTACCAGATCTTTTCTTCATCACAAATGAAAATAATTGTAATTACAGTTGCCCCCAGAGGCTATCATGCTAAAACCATGAATTAATTGCTTAATAATATTAATTTTAACTATTATAAATATACTTATAAGTAATTATAATATATAATTATACTACATTACTATAATTACTGTTAACATCTTCAAGTTGACACTGAGGATGATTTCCCTTTATTTGCTCCTGAAAAATATGCAACTTCTTTAGGCATTCGCAAGAAAATTATAATGTCAAAGCATTACACCATACCAAGTCAAGTTGCTGTTAAGGTCAGTATGAGTGCTAAAAAAAAACCTTCTTTAAAAAGATTCTGCTTCTATACTGAATTCCAGTTAATGATATAAATGCTTAATTATTTAAGGGGAAGTCTGCAACTTAACTCAAAATGCATTCAAAAATAAGATGAGTTCATGGAGGGGTGGGTAAATGGATTCATAGGTGGACAGACTTGTGATAAAGCAGGCATGGTAAAATGTAAAAGTATTCATTGTGAAATGCTTCCAAATGCTCTGTTTGAAAATTCTCATACTAACCCGTTGGAGTTGGTGGAAGAGCCAGATTAAAACAAAGGGTCCCAGCAGACCCTTAATATAAATCCATGGCTCTGAGGGATCTTCCTTTCCAAATAACTAGTTGTCTCTCCTATACAAATTCTGGGCTGGGAACTTGGGGGAGGCAAGGAGGAGGATTCTGTGCTTACTGGAGTCACTCTACTTCTACTTTATTAGAGTCACTCTGCTTCTACTTTATTGGTTATATATATATTCATCTTACATCATTGTATAGCCCAAAGTTCTCCCACCACCATATCACCTTTGAACAGTCACCAAGATCCTTTGTGCTCATCCTTCCCCTCATTTTGCCCTCCCTACCTCACACCCCTTTCTCTGTGCTCAGTTCTGTTATGTGCCTGCTAGTTTTAACTTTTGCTTGTCCTTTTGTTTGGTTTCTCTATAGCCCAAGTATAAATGAGACCTTCAGGATTTATCTTTTTGACTAATTTCAGTTAACATAATTCTACTTCTTATCCTGCCTCTCACAGTCAGCGCTGGCATTGGCCAGAGCCCCTGCAGCCTGCCTGAATTTCAACTGTATGCTGATCCTGCTGCCAGTCTGCCGAAATCTGCTCTCCTTCCTCAGGGGTTCCAGTGCGGTAAGAACAACCATTTACAAAGTCTCGAGTTCCTCAAAATTTCAAAGGTCAAGAGAGATGTCTTTCTTACAAAAAGCAAACCCATGGTTTGTGAGGATTCCAACCTCTGTGGAATATCCATGAGCTTAGTTGCAAGTGATTCTTTAATTTACTTCTATGCTATTTGTTGATGGAGCTCTGAGGGGCAACCATTTAACCAGCAACAGACATTAAAAAAATTACCAATCAACCTTTACAACAAGCAATAGCAGTAAAGCATGTGCACATGCGTGCACGAGCGCATACACACACAACATAATCGATATGCATCTTTATAAACAAGGCTTAGGAGATGGACATGAAATCTGGGGATTCAACTTGCAGTGCTATGTTTTTCAAAAACTTTAAGTTGGAGAAAAACTCATGGCAAATATCCCAAGTAGATGGAATCAATGAGCAACAAGTCACCCTGCAATGAATGTGACTAGCATGTGTGGGCTCCATGGAGTGGGGGAATTCAGTTTCTAAATCTCCAGTTCTCCTTTCAGCCACACTTCAACAATTTAGTGAGGCCCTGAATGTACTATGCCAGAGGCAGAAGATTATCTAAGAAGAACCTTTGTAAACTATGAAATGGTATTTTCATTTTGCATTGATATTAACAAAAATGAGGAAACGGGTTTACATACCTACTCAAATAAATAGGATACAAAGCAAAATACAAGGATTCCCATAGAATGTATCAAATAAAGAACTAGAGGGGATCAAAGGAAGCAGGAAAGGAAATTTTATCAGATGGGGCTAAAGATGAAGAAAGAATAGAGAAGGTGGAATCAGACAGGGGCACAAAAGTGAGAAATTGAGGCTCTAGGAAATGTACATGAGAGATAAAGACAGTCTTTGTGAGAAAATGAGCAACAGCACAGGCAATGGTGAAGAAATCGTATTTTTCAGAGTCTAGTAGCATAAGGACTTGGGACTTGTCTTAGTTTGCCACTCCTGACCATACCAAAGAGGCTGGCTGGGAAAAGTTAGGGGTTCATGCCCTGGTGAGATATGTTCAACTGGCTCATGGATGACTGTTTATCCCTTTAATAAAATTATGTGTTTCGTAGCAACTAGCTTTTTAAATAATCACCCATTAAATAGAGATCACTTGTAGCAGAGAGCAGCAGGCAACCTGCTTGATGAGAATAGAGGGATTGTAAAGGGCAGGTGTCTGAGGTGAGGCTAGAGAGGGGAGCTGGAGTTTTGCTGCTCCATTTATTAAATTTATAGTTAATAAGATTGATTTTGGTAATCCAAGTGTATTTGTGAAAAGGAAAGCAATCTAACCTCTCAATCACAACTGAAATGTTGCTATGAACTGTCTCATTTTTCCTACTCATATTAATTTCACCTTGATTCTAAGGAGATTTTTTTTCTTTAAAGAACACGGATATGACTCTAATTTACAAATCTAAGATTAGCAGGTGATATCTACCAATGGACATTGATTACAAGGATTTCCAAAATATCTTCTCAACCTAAGACACCACATTTGATTGCAAGTTTGATTGTGGCACCATGCCTAATATAACACGGACAGGAACATTTGCTAAATGATATTCACACACTGTAACCTTTTTTTGTCTAAGGAAGCACAGTTTACTTTTACTCTACTCAGGACCCTATATACTTTGTATTTAGAGGAAGTAAACCCTGAAAAACAGGCGGCGTTTTCACCAGAACTGTCCATTAGGAAATCCTTGTTACCCCACACATTCAAATTGCACTGCTGTTGAGCTCTCGAATGGCAGTACATGTTGTAATGGTCCCCTTTAGTCTTCCTGTGACCCAGAAGGGAAGATTCTCAGGAAAGTCTCAAAAATGGGCATGAAATAGGGCTACTCTTTAAGTTGCAGTAAAGCTCAGCTCTGCCAGCGGAATGGGATTGAAATGAAGTGGGAGTGTTGAAATTCAAGCACAAATCCCTGTGCCCCCAGAAACTCATTCACTTTCCTAAATTTTCCTAAGCTCCAAACTGTCTTGTTGCAGTATTACGGTTTTAGAAAGTCTATGATGTATATGAATGTTTGAGCAACTGAATAAGCTAAGCTGGACATGGCTAGGATGTTGTGCTTTCAAGGATTCATTTCCAGGACAGTATGTGAAGTCAAGAATCACAGAACTTTCCATTCAGCATCTCCTGTTCTTAATCAATTAGGATCTGCTTTGTAATCCTTCTAATCTGAAAAAGAAAATCTGAATGTTGACCCATTCTGGGAGAGATAAGCTTCTTTGTTGAGGAGATGGAAGGGGTTGGGTATAGAGAAACCCCCAAAGAAACCTTAATCATCCCAACTTGCCATTCAGAAAACTAAGTTCTATCTAGACAGAAGTACTAGTCTTAAGGTAATAAAGAAACTGGAAAGTGAGAGGGTCAGCGTTTACATATAACTTTATGAAGTCTGAGGGTGAGAGGCCCTTATCTGATTCTATTTTGCTAACCATGTGGTCTTGGGCAAGTCTCTTGGACTTCCTGTCTCATCTTCTGGTTTTTCTTCTTCTTTTTTTAACTGAAAGGCAGGTGAGATAATGCAAATGTACAAATGGATATGACATTTTAAAGGTTTATTAGTTAATTAAGCCTGTCAACTAGCAAGTTGTCAGTCAAAAAATACTGAGTACCAACTATGTGCTTAGCGCTGAGTAAACTGTAAGACACAGGTGGGTCACAAGCTCAAGGAGCATAGAACTTTATGGAGGAAACAGATAATAAGCATATAATTTCAAAATTATAAAGAGTGCAACACAAGTAAAGTGCTTTCTTCCTATTTATTTCCACAAAGTAGAATTTCCACAAATTCTGCTGCCAACATTACACCAGACATTACTCTCAGCTTCGTTGCCTAAGTTCTGTAGATTTAAGCTTGGCTTTTGCAAATACTCTCAAGCTGCATATAAATATCTCATTCAGATTCAGTCATAGTACATGTGGTGAGGCCAGGTGTATGCAAAATAGAACTTTGATGTTTCTGTCAATCATGTTATTTTGCATTAAATATGCTTTTATTTTTAAGAGTCTCATGCTCTACCGACTGAGCTAGCCGGGCTAAATAGGCTTTTCTTTTTAGTTCCATTTCTCAATTTTTCAATTTTCTTTCTCAAAACTTGAAGAGAGTATAAAAATATGCTGATATGACTCAATAATCTTCCTCATGCTTCTATGTTAGTTTCTTGCAATTGGGCACGTGGCTGTAGGTGACAGTAATAGAGAAACTTCCCTTAAAGAGTCATTGGAAAAAGCAAAGAGCCAGTTCAGGAGGAAGCTTCAGGACTTGGTGGTAACTTGGATAATTGCTAGGTGACTGGCAATAATTCAGAAGTGACTCAAAAGCACAAAAATGGTATTTATTAAAAAAATAGATGGATCTGCATGGCACAGGGACTAAAGAGAGTCATGAAAGCACACCTACCTGTCTCATCCACACTACAGGAAATGGTGAAAAAATAGTATCTTTGTAGGTATAACTTCTTACTTCTCTTTAATTTTTTTTTTACTATTCTGACCATAACAAATTACACACCTGGGGAAAATTAGGATTTATAATTTTCTAGTTCCCATTCCAGCAACCTACTACTAATGACTAGACATTTCTGTTTTCCCTTTAAATATAATGAATGTGTTTCATATTAGGCAACTTTTTAAAAAATGTGTTTGTCAAGATCAAGCAGGGTATTACTGAGTGGGCCTTGTATTTCCCAAGTACAAATCTCCATTGTTCTGGCATTCAATTCATTTTTCTCTAAGGCTCTGTTGCTTAATTTGATATGGGGCATGGAAAACCAACGCTTCATATTTTTGGTGGTTTGTGTTCATGATGACAAGGATAGAACTATAGAAGCGATATAAAGACCAAAACAAAACCTATTCATTTTCTGCAAATCCAGCATGCAGTAGCCAGTATATATTTACCCCAATTTTCAAATCAATTTGCCAGCATGTAAGAAAAGAAGCACTGTGGCAAGTGTAGCTATGTAGGTAGATATATTACCATGGGTTTGGAATAATCGTCTTATGTTCTACAACAGTGAAAATGTGGCTCTTTTGGCCAAATCATATTAAGGGATTTTTAAAAATACATGACAAATGGCTCTGCCTATGGAAGCTTAGCTTGTAGCTAGAGAGCTATGCCTTACTAGCTGAAAAGTTATATCACCATACCAAAAAAAATCAATTCTTTATTAGCCACCTCTCAATGGATCGCTGAAACAGACCTGTGAGGGAGGATCTATGATTAATTGACAGGCAAGACCTGAGCATAAGACTAAGCTCCAACACAGGTACATTCTCTGGTGGCAAGATTCCAGCCACACTCCATCACTCCAAAGAAGACCTAATTAATTATCTCTTCCGGTGTAACTAAGTTCCATGAATTCAGTGGCTTCAAATAACCTCCACTAGTTAGCTCACAGTTCTCATGTCAGAAGTCCAACATCCTGCATTTGAATTCTCTGCCCTGTAGAAAAATCTGCTTCCAAACTCAGTCTTGTTAGCAAAACTCAGTTCATTGTTATTGGAGGACTGAGGTCCTTCTCTCTTTGATGATGGTCATTCGGCCCCAACTCTGAGGTCTTAGGTATTCTTGTATTCTTTGCCAGGTGGCTCCCTATATCTTCAAGTCAGAGAGTGCATCAAATAACTCTTCTGCTTTGCATCTGTGCTGCCTCCATCTGCGACTTCTAAACCCAGATTTAAATCGCTGATATGATTGGGCCCACCAGATTACTTCTCTCTTAAGGTCAACTTGGGACTTCCATTACCTCCATCAAGTCCCTTTTGTCATAGTATCTAGCAAAAGCCTGGCATAACATTTGATCATTCACAGTCAGGTGGCATCCATGCTCAAGGGGAGGAGGTCATATCAGGTCATTGGGAGTCATCTTAGAATTCTGCCTACTATAAGGACTCTGAACACTGTGAAGGAACCTAACAATTGGAAAACAGGAAAATGCTATTTCCTTAAATTTGTACTTAAGAAAGTACAAAAACAATACATAGTTGAAATAAGTGCAGAAGAAAATGAAGCTATATAACGTTACAAGAACAGTACATTTTCACAAATGGAAATGTAAAATACATGAATTCAAACCGAAGGCCCTTGTTCTGAGAGCTTGAGTCATTGCTCAGTTCCCCTGGTGGACATTTAGTGGTATCTGATGCCGTTGTTATGCACCCCCTGCTCCCTGAGCCCTGACAGTTCCAGTCAATGGGACAGCTGCCTTCTGCAAGTCCCAGTCATGCTCTGCCTGAGAATACCCCTCCCCCTGGTCCTGATTCCGGGGGCCAGTCTGAAATATCTGGGAGTTGATACCATAGGAGTAGCACTCAGCCAGCAACAGACCCAAGTAGTAGATGAAGCTCCAAGCTTCCGAACTGCTTGGGTTAGGGGTTAAGATTTTGTAGTCAGTTCCCTCAGCTCTTCTTAAAGTTCTCTGGATCTCCTTGGCAGTACGTCTAGTCTCAAGAACAAAACTAAACATTTGATTAGTTTTCAGGAAGGCAAAGATCTGATTCAATTATTTCTTTCCTTCTTGTCTGGGCCGTTGACCTGAATGAATCCAGATTCAAACCCACATCTTCTAACCTGTGCTAAGAGGACAGCCATAATAAAGCATTGACCAAAAAATACTATGGTTAATGTCAAGTAAATTATGAAATATCAGACTATTGTTATCTCTGGTATCAGATAGTTTACATCTCAGTTCTGCCACTTATTAACTCTGTGACCTAAACCATGGCAACTTCTCTAGGTCTTTACTTTCTTATCTGTTTTATAGTGATAATAACAGTGCCTCTGTGATAGGATTGATATAAGAATGAAATGAGTCAATGTGTGTGCAATACTAAAAGCAACTCCTGGCACAAATTCTTTGCAAATATTAGCTATTGCTATGTTTGCTGCTATTAGTTGTCTAGTGTTCTCCCTTCTCTCAACATAGGCAGGTGGATGATTTTTTTACTCTTCCCATAGTGTGTGTGTCCTGGAAAGGTATTGCTCTAAAACTATTCACTTGTTCTTAAACTGTATACTTGTCTGTATCCCCATTCGACTCTTAGGTCTTTGAAGGCAAGCTTGTCCTTTATTAGTTTCTATACCCCATCTTTATGAAATAAATCAATCTGAACTAGAAACAACATGGTTGGATATATTTTCTGTCTGGATTCTTATTTTATACAATTAAGGGATGAATTTCTTGAGATACTTTATGTTAATAGTAGGCAAACTATATATATATATATAGTTTATATATCTAGTATATTTTGTATTAGCCATTATAATGACTACACCTGCTACGCTACTTGCTGAGCATTTGACCTTGGGAAGACAACTACTACTGGCTGAACCTCAGTTTCCTCATCTGTTATGTAGAAATGAAAGATGATTGTGAGAATTAAATGAAACAGCATGTATCTAATGCCTTGCTCGGGAATAGTCTTTTCATTAGCCATTGATATGTCATTCCTTCCCCCTTAATCCAAAGTGCTGTTCAACAAGAATTCGAAGACAACTGGACAGGAACCTCACCTTTCATAAAATGGTGGCATGGATGATTGCACTTCACACTGGTAAGTTTATTAAGATAGTTGAGTTTGCAAAGAAAACTTGGAACTAGAGTATGTGTTATTCTTTGATGCTTTTTTGTAAGAGACTGACCTTCATGGGTAGATTACATAACAATTAGCCATGTTGTATTTTTTTTTTCAAAAGTAGTTATCACTGTTTCTGGCATCTCAAAACTAAGATTTATTTCTTCAGGCTTTAAAATCTTTCACCTTGAATATTTGATAAAATCCCAGTATCATCATAGTTTTCTCCAATTTTAAATGTAAAAAAATGCTTATTAGTCCACACATGACAGCATTTGCTCATTCATTTGAAAGAATAATTGATTGGCCAGGCATGGTGGCTTGTGCCTGTAAGCTTCAGCCTATGAAGCGGCTGTGTCTAGGGATCAGGGTTCTAGTCCCATCTGGGCCCGTAGCGAGACCTAGTTCCAAAAAAATAGCTGGGTGTGGTGGTGTGAGCCTGTAATCCCAGCTACCTGGGAAGCTGAGGCTGGGGATGGCTTGAGTCTGTGGTACCCCGGGCAACGTGAGCCTGCGGTTCTATGGGCAAAAATAGCGAGACCTAGTCTCAAAAAAAAGAAAAAGAAAAAAAGAAAAATAAAAAAAATACTTGATTAAGCATAAAAATTAACAGGTTTCTTACACCTTATTAAGGTGGGTGATGGTATTAGTATAAGAAGGAATTTATTCTGACTGCAGAGCTGAGGCAACCAGATGAAAAGGTAGGGGCTAGAGCCAGGGGAAATGGAGCTCATTCAACCATGGTGGTGGAGAATTATTGGAGTTTTGGTGGTAGTTGTGGTATGATAACATCCCTTTACAGATATGGGAACTTATACCCCTAAAACATACATGATGTTGTAACTCAATATCACCTCAATAAACATAGTTTTTTGAAAGAAGAGCTCTATCAAGTTATCACTAATTCACTTAATAAAATAATTAACAGGCTAGGCACCAAGTATGCGTATATGGGCAGTGATGAACAAACAGACTTTGACTCTGCTTTTAAGGAGTTTGCCCCTAATCTGAGAAAAATAGGAAGAGTTTGCAGGCATTCAACTGGGTTTCTCATTTCCTCCTAGATCAGGAAGGTTTTCTGAGCTGTAGCAAACAAAATGGTTTCAGAGTGAAACGCATGATCAAATCTTGTTCAAAGCAACATGGTATAATGTTTACGAGAATAGGTTTACCAGAACTGCTTGGATTTGATTCTAACTCTGCCACTTCTTAGCTTGGTGACCTTGAGCAAGGTGTTAAGTAATCTGTTCCCAAATTTCCTCATCTTTAGATGAAATGGTAGTAGTTACTACATCATAGGATCAATAGAAGGATTAAACAATTTAAAACACTAATAGTGCTTTTTAATAATACTTGGCATCTAGTAAGTCCTGTCTAAGTGCTTGGTAAGTAAAAATGAATTTTTGAAAGAGATTCTTACTGTCACTGGTTTGTAGCAGTTCAATAACATTTTCAATAAAATCACTCCACAGTAACACCAGAACCAGGTAAATGAGCCAGACGTAGACATATATCACAGGAGAGACTCTTTCTTGGAGCACACATGTATCACAGGAAGATGGACAGAACATCCATAAATTTTCTCAGAAATCAAGATTATTTTTTAGAATCTTGGAACTTGGGCCATTAATTCAACACCTTCATTTTACAAATGACAGAATTTGTACAGTTTGCAAATGACCAGCACCGTTACATGTCTTGTCAATGACCACACAGCTAGAGCAGCTTAGCCATTGTGAGTTGCCTTGCTGCTCTGAGGGTGATAGACAGTTCTCGTTTGTCCATGTCCTAGGCTAACCCTGCATCTCCCTGTAATGTGTCTTAACCAGTGACTATCACCCAACTTATAATAAAGTCATGCACACCCTTCATTTCTTTGCTTCTCTCCTCTGTCCCCTACAGCGATTCACACCATTGCACACCTATTTAATGTGGAGTGGTGTGTGAATGCCCGGACCAACAATTCTGATGCTTACTCAATAGCACTCTCTGAGATTGGATATGAAAAACCTGGTAATTACCTCAACTTTGTTAAAGACAAAATCAAGGTAAGTTTCTTCATTTTCTGATGCTGATGTTCCCTAGGCCATTAAAACTGAGGACTAATTTTCAAAGATCAAAGAACTTTAATTAACTGCAGCAATACCAACAACTAAAATTGGCTCATTGTCAGAGGGACGAGTCTGTAGATTTTTAAAATGCATCTACAGAAAAAAAATATCTCCCACAGCCCAATCCAGGGTGTGGAGCATCATTAGATCTTTTCCATTTTCTTATCCCACAGATGAGAATTTGCCTCCTTGGAACTTAGATCCTCCTGGCCTCGTCCAGGAAAATGCTCAGCATTCAAAGAATGCTGGGAAACCCGTGTCTAAGCCAAAGAGAGCCTATTACTGAAACAAGGGATACATCATGTCATAAGGAAGTGTGGGGCTTCTCATGGTGGGGGTGCTAATTGAGGCTTGTTACAGCACTGGAGCTTGGGGAGAGAAGAAAGGTTCAGGAGGTGAGGATTTGCTCTGGAGCAAGTTTGAGCAGGAATTATGAGTAGTTCTAAAATTGGAGATCTTAGTCATTTTTTCCCTAGGAGATCAAAAGAATAGAACGGTGCTAAAACTGAAATAAGTAAAGAAACAAGAGTCAGTCAGTCATGGCTTTGTCTTATGTCAGACATGATCTCATAACAGTCTTGTTTTTGACTCACTCCTTCACCCACACAGGGTAGCCTCTGGTGTTCTTTGAAATTGTTTATGTGAAGTAAGGAACACTCTGGCCTAAGTGTTAGTACCAGGCCAGACACCAGCTGATAGTTCTCAGTGATAGTTTTCTTTTTTCTTACTTCTGTGCCCTAGTGTTGAAGCTTTCTATACTCAGAAACCAGCTGATAGTTCTCAGTGATAGTTTTCTTTTTTCTTACTTCTGTGCCCTAGTGTTGAAGCTTTCTATACTCAGAAAAATACTCATTGGTTTGAGAAGATGACCAAATCACATTTGCTATACAACAAATTCCAAACCTTTTTTCTTTTTCTTTTTTAAAATTTATTTATATATAAGTTTCGCATCTTTGTAATCCCAGGGATTCACCCCCCCACCTCCCTACCATTCCCCTCCTTTCTCCCCTGCCCCAAGTTGTGTGCCTCAGTTTGGTGCTTAGCTTGTTTTGACTTTTCCTCATGACTTTTATTTTTTTCCCTATATCCCATATATTAGTGAAATCATTTGGTGTCTGTCTTTTTCTTTTTTACTTGTTTCTGCTAATATGATTTCTTCTAAGCACATCCATGTTATTATAAAATCATCAAATTTGTCATTTTTAATTGATGAGTAATATTCCATCGTGTATATATACCACATCTTTTTCATCCAGTCATCTGTTTTGGGGCATTTACCAAACCTTTTATCTTTTTTCTTTTTTCTTTTTTTTTTTTTTGAGACTAGATCTCACTATTTTTGCCCATGGAACTGCAGGCTCTCGTTGCCTGGGGTACCATGGACTCAAGCAATCCCCAGCCTCAGCTTCCCAGGTAGCTGGGATTATAGGCACGCATCACCACGCCCAGCTATTTTTTTGGAACTAGGTCTCGCTACAGGCTCCAGGCGGGACTCGAACCGCGATCCCTAGCCCCAGCCGCTTCATAGGCTGAAGCTTACAGGCACGAGCCACCGTGCCCAGCCCAAACCTTTTTTCTTATACTTGGAAAAGATTACAAGAAAAATTTCTTAACTTTACAGAAATAAGTATACTTATCCTGACATGAATAAACTTGCCTGGGTTGTTAGAGACAGAATTAAGCAGCCTCCAAAAGAAATTTGTTTTCTATAGTGTCTTGGTAGGTTTTCTGTTACTCTGCTCATTTTTTGTTCAATGAGTTATACATATAGGAGCACAAACATCATAGGTGAGCTGACACTGACATGACCCAGATCTCTTTGGACCACTTTTACTATGACTCTGTCCCCCAACCCTCTGTGGTGTGTTGACTTTCAATGACCTGCACTGAATTTCTCCCCTGAGGACCATTCTGGGGTCACATGAGTTTCTCTTCCCACAAGCTTAGAGATCTGGAAATCACCTGGATGTCTACCTTTGCCTTGAACCACCCTTAGCCAACAACTGATGGGAGCAGGTCATGAACACCCAGCTTCCTTGCTTGAGTTAGGAGAAACTCTGATGTGACTTACCCTCACAGTTCTCCCGCAACATCAGACTGAAACCAGCAGCTGGAAGACTTGACCGCAAGATCGCCATCTAACTTGATTTGTTCCTTTTCGTGTCCTGTTAACCATCCCCTTGCCAGTTTCTTCCAGAGCACATCGTATTTCAGTCAGCTTCTGGGAATGCAGCCTGAAGTGGGAGGCCTGCCTAGGATACATTTGCAAACTAAGCACAGAGGCCCTCTCCAAATTGAATAGGAAAGGCTCTTCAGACACTTCTAGGATATAGTATAGCTGACTGATGTTCTTGATTTGGTATTCAGTGTATCAATTTGTATTTTCTATGACGATTAACGATATAAAACTTCCTTAAATTGAGAATCATCCATTACAAGGCTATGTGTGAATCCTATGATTAGGATTCACTACAGCAGGATAGGAATGAAAATAGTTATTGCCCTATACACCCAATACTTTATAAAGAAATAGACAGTTCAGCATTTGAGAGCCTCTGAAAAATGTGTTTGTATCTTACAGAATCCTGAAGGAGGCCTGTACGTGGCTGTGACCCGCCTTGCAGGCATCACTGGAGTCGTCATCACACTGTGCCTTATATTAATTATCACCTCTTCCACCAAAACTATCCGGAGGTCTTACTTTGAAGTGTTCTGGTACACACACCATCTCTTTGTGATCTTTTTCATCGGCCTTGCCATCCATGGAGCTGAGTGAGTGTTTAACCTCTAAGGTCAATTGCTTTATGTCCTTCAGTTTATACGTGCGCTGCTCTGTTCGAGGCACAGTGACCTCTTTGTCTTTGTGGGATATATTCCTACTCGTAGCATATGACAGGAGAAACTCAGCACCTCTTTAACCTCTTGCCATCACAACTATATTCATAGCAAACTTGGGAAAGAAAACACCAATGTTTGAGTGTCTTTGCAAGTACAGAGAGCATATGGAGAGTGCTGGCAAGATCTTGGTTCTCTGTGTTGTTTCCTGTGACTTAATTACTAGTATATTAGGCTAACCCCAAGCTAGAGGGGTTAATAGTTAATCAGTTGGAAGGGTTTGAAAGTGGTTCAATGAATTTCATTCAAGTCAAACACTTATTGATTGCCTACTGTGTATGAGGACTGATCTCAGGCACTGTGGGGAAGATAAGAAGGAAAAACACACAGGTATTGCCTCAAACTTTCCCATACAATACAGGTAAGAGCAACCTTAGACTGAGCACTTATGGGTGCAAAATGTTTCTTTTCATTCCCAAAGGAAAAAGCTGCTCTTTCTATAGCTATTGAAGATAAGGAGACAGATTAAAGCAGATCAAATATGTAGCCCAAGCCTCCCAGTTGGTAAGAGGGCTGACTGGGATTGGCGCTCAGGCAGTCTAAGTTTGACCATGACAAACGTCTCACAGACACAGTACCCGGATGTGCGGTTAAGTGAGTTTCCCTTATTAGGAAGCCTCTTTAACACCAGGTTTCTCTCTCTCTCTCTCTCTCTCTCTCTCTCTCTCTCTCTCTCTCTCTCTCTCTCTCTCTCTCTTTTGGTTTTGTTTCACCCTAGTTGATTCTTTCCACTGCTCAGAAAAGCAAGCATGGGGAAGTTCCCTGGTGGGTACAGGGCTCCAGATAACTAGGGGTGGAGGAAGTAGGTACTCAAGGCTCAGTGAATCTGAGAGCCAAGCCTAACCAGAGGCCATCTGAGTATGAAAGAAGAAAGGTGAAAAGAAGCAGCATTGATCAACTGCTTGTATGCCCTCTGAATTGACCTGCTGCCCCTGCCCCTACACCCTGATAAATTCTTCTAAGCCCTGAAAACTTAGGAAGACAAAGAGTCTCTTTACTGTCATAACACAACAGCTTATCTTTAAGTGGACATTGGTCTTAATCTAGCTGTTGCAGAAAATCCAAAAGAAAAAAATGAACCTCTTTCCCTTTCTAGCTTAGTACGTCTACCCCCTCTCATCTGTATAGTTGTACAGGTTCATATTTTCCTTTAGAGCAAACAGAGGGCATCCATCTACCCCTTTCTCCATCTCAGGAGAATGCTGCTCATGCTGGTTAGATGATCCTGTACAGCCTCACACGCACTAGCAGCTGAACAAGGAATAAAAACCATGTCTTCTGGTTCCATCATTAAGAAGAAAAGGAGAAAGTCATATCCCTCCTCCCCATTTCTAGTTAAGTGAATTTGAGCATTTAGAACTTTAATAGTTATTTCTTGGACCCTTATTTTGTGACTGATATTTTTAAATGGATTTGGCAATTGATTATGAAAAGATAATTTTAATGAGATACTACTATACCTATTTTATAGCGGAAGTAAGTGAGGTTCAAAAGAAATTGAATATCTTGCCCAAGACCAACAAACTAGGAAGGGGTGAACCTGGGATTTGATGCTGACTCAGATCCCAAATTGTTTTCACCAAATTATTCTGCATCTAGTTATCTCATTTCTCTAAATCTTGGTGTTCTTGTTTGTAAAATGAGAGTTCTTATACTTGGCTCTCAGTTTTGTCATGGGTATTAACTGAGATAATTTATATACACTGACTTTCCCTGGACCTGATACATAATAGATGCTCAATACATGGTAGTTCTCTTCCGCAAGACTAGGCATTGAAAGGGACGGCTAATGAATTCAAAAGAAAACTTTCTCAGAATTTACGGAGTGACACAATTGATTTTGTGTCCTTCAAATCAACTTTACAGAGTCTTCTGTGTCTATTTTATTTTCTGAGGACACCACCATCCCTGTTCCTCGAGGTCCAAGACTTGACTTTGTGCCTTCCTCTCTCCATCCCCTTAAATTTGCCTTGTCTTATGTGTTAGCAGTTGCTTGGTTAATGGTCCCTGAATTGAAGTGAAATGGCTCTGAGCCCTTCAAGGGACACACCATCAATACTGATGTCTGCAAGTATCAGAATCTCCATGAAATTAAGTCTTCTTGAGCGGATGTCAACCTTTTGGTTTGATTTAGGCAATTTTGACACAACCAACGGGTCACTTGCACTGAGCAGCAGGGTGGCTATGTATGATTGTATGGGTTGTCAACTTCAATTTTGTGTCTGTCAAGAGGAGAAAAATTAGCCCAGGCTCTGCTGCCCATCTTGTTGCCTGTAGGCTGGTCCTCACAGTGGGGTATCTTGTTGTAATATGCACAATAACAGTCTGGGCTAGCAGTCACTGTTAGGTTGGTAGTTTTTCTGATTTTGTTTGTCAGTTTGTAAGTGAAAATAATACTTGAAACAAAAGCACAAATGCTCCCTTTAAGAACACATGTGTTGATGATCTAAAACTTAACCCTCTATAACATTACATACATTCTTGGTGCCACAGTCCATAGCTTTTTTCTAGGGACAGTTTTTTTGCTTCCTCTAATTTGTTTGATGGGGAGAGAGTGGTGTCAGTAAGATGGCTTGTAGGTGAAAAGTATAGGACCTATATTCAAATATCCCCAGAATCTTAAAAAAAAAAAAAAAAAAAAAAGGAAAAAGAAAAGAAATTGATCTTTTGGTAATAAATGGTCTGGACTTAAATTTGCTCCCCAGGCGAATTGTGCGTGGACAGACTGACAAGAGTTTGAAAGTACACAATCCACACGTCTGTGAAGGTAATATCTCAAATTGGGGGAAAATCCCTGAATGCCCAATTCCAGATTTTGCCGGAAACCCTCCTATGGTAAGTACAATTCAGTGTTGCCATTGCAGTTTCATTACTGACAATCCTCAATCTCTTTCTATGAAATATCCTTAGAGGTATCCATCATGAATGCCATGGACTGTGAGAATCTTAAAACTTCCTACTTTTCTCTGCCATGATTTATTGTCTAGAATTCTTTCCTGAGAAATAAGCTCTGCATTGTTCTCTTATGAATGCCTGATAGAAAGCACTTGGAGAAGCTTACTGCTTTTGAAAACATGGAGAAACTAATGAAGAAGTTCTATCTTTTGTCTTCTGTATGTGAGGGCCACAATAGTGCCAGTTAATAGTTTTCAGAAGAATTCTACCCTGAGATGGTTGGATAGCTCAGATAATCACTTGTAAGGAGACAAGAGCCTCATCAGATCCTGGAAATAAGACTCTCTATGCAATAATCAGAGTTGGGGAGGAAGTGGATGTGGCGAGGCATAGGATACCTTTAGGCACCAGGGGATTCTCTATATGAGGCATAAAGAAGGCTGGTCAGTCAGGTTCATATCAACACCCAGTGTCATTTCATGGTAGATCAGGTATAGCAAGGATGATCAAAGGAAAACATGCTGAAAGACTTACCTTCTTTGTGGACAACTTCAAAGAGTTGTTTTTTCATGTAGTCTCAATATTTCTACTCTATAAAATGAAAAGTGGGCCACGATTTCCCTATCTTTTCCCCACTGCAAGCAGAACACCTTATTGGTTATCATAATAGTCACAGATATAAAATTAGGCAAAAACAAATATGTGTATAGGGTTTCTAAACAGTACTTTTTTTCCCCATTAAGCACAGTATAATATAAAGACAAATTTCCCATCCCATTATTCTCCTTTATTTTTTCTTCCTTTCTTAATAAAGGAGTACTCTTCAGCTATTGTTAGGGACTTAACATCTGTGAGCATCTTTGCTCATTAACTAGGGCAGCCAGGTACATGAATGAACTGCTCCCATTGCATGCAGGCATCAATAGAAAGAATTAGAAAGGGATCTGTATTGCAAATTCTCATAGGGAGTATGGGAGGACACATTTCCTCAAAGATAGATGAAAATACTTCTGCTTTAACAATTATCTAACTCAAGGGAGCTTCTAAGTGTCTGGGGTATTACAGACATGTCCAAGAAATGCCCTGAGTTGGCACCCATGAAAAGAATGATGTAAGCCTTTTTAAAAGACCTGTCCCATGAAAATGAAGATGAGTAGCAGAACACCTCCAACAGGTGTCTAAAAACACTTAATAAAAAGATCACATAAGACTATGGGTAATTGGGTTTTTTGGGTAATATGGGTTTTGTTTTGCTTTGTTTTTCCTTTTTGAAATCCACTCTGGGATGTCAACTTTTAAAATTCTTTACTACTTCAGGTGTCAAACTGGGAACCCAATTGAGTCCCAGGATGAATTTGTTTGGCCTAAATATTTTCATATGGCCAACAGTGCAAAGGGTGATTCTCATGTTTGAAAACACTGCAGAGACAAACATTCCACAGGCAAATCTTAGAGAAATCCTTTGGATCTATCCCTATTCTGCAAGTACATTGCATAGCTCCTAAAACTTAGCAAGATGTTAGAGAAACAGCTAACTTCTTGCTTGAAAATTCTCATCTTGCGAAAGATTAAGCTTTTACTACACAGCCAGAGAAAGCAATCACTATATTGCATGAAAAATTATGTGTTGCTGAAATGATATCCTTTAGAGAAATGTTAATTCTGAAACTAACCTTGCCTTACTGTTGGGAGATTGCAACTGCTGTTGCGACAGTAGGAGGAAATTCCATTCTTGTAGGTAGTTCCTCTTGGGAAAGTCACAGTTCCCTAATGTGGCCAAGGAGAAAGTTTATTTGTTGTTACTCAGATATTTTTCATCCATTCTGTTGTATAAGAGATTTAGGGACCTAATGGAAAATATTTAGATAAACATACAAAGATTAATTTGACTTCTAAAATGGTTCATCCCTATGAATTTTTATCAGCTATCAATCTTTGACACGTTTTTTTTTTCAACTTTAATTGCAGACTTGGAAATGGATCGTAGGTCCCATGTTCCTGTATTCCTGTGAGAGGCTGGTCCGCTTTTGGCGATCTCAACAGAAGGTGGTCATCACCAAGGTACTGACTGGTTTAGAACTTACTAATATTATCTAACTCTATAATGGATCTACTTAAATCTTCTATATCATTACTCAAAGCTTTTATTCAATCTCTTTGGAAGTAAATCTGTAGCTTATTTCAATGTACTTAAATTAGTGATCAAATGGTTGTCTTTTTTTTTTTTTGCAGGGCAAGGGGTACAGTGTGCTTTATGGATAGTATATGACAAGGCACAACTCCTTAAACTCCCTCCCCTTCTCGAAGGGGGCTGGGATAGGACTGTAACAGGGCAGGAGTTTCTCAGTGTGTAGGAATAGAAGGACTCTCCAGTAGCTAGGGTACCTCTCTTCCTCTTGTGCTTTGGTGGGAGCTGGTGGTCTGGGGCTTTTACTCCTTGGAGGTTATGTGAACCATTGTCTTACCAGGAAATAGCTTGATAAACTATCATAGAGGACAATGCCAGCCCCACCGTTGAAGATGGAAGAGTGGGTATCACTGGTCCTCAGTGTATCCCAGGATGCACTTGAGGGTACCCTGTGATACTGCTTTACCACTTTCTTGGTTTCATCATATTTGGTAGCTTTCTCCAGGCAGCAGATCAGATCCATAACTGACACCTTGGAGGTGGGGACATGGAGGGCTGTGCCAGTCAGCTTCCTGTTCAGCTCAAGGATGATCTTGCTTACAGCCTTGGCAGTGCCAGTAGAAGTGAGGATGATGTTCAGGGGATCCCCTCTGCCATCACCTCAATCCGCTCCCCAAAGGAGCAATCCATGGTCTTCTGGTGGAAGTGATAGCATGGACTGTAATCATGGATCCCTCCACAATGCCAAAGCTGCTATGGATGATCTTGCCTGAGGATGCAAGAGGCAAGCAGTTGGTGGTATAGAAGGCATTATAATATCTTGAGGGCGTTGTACTTCTCATGGCTCATACCCTTCACAAACATGAAGGCAGCAGAAAGGGCAGAGATGATGACCCTTTTGGCACTGCCTTTCAAGTGAGCCCTAGGCTTCTCCAAGGTAATAAAAGCACCACAATATATTCATTCATTCACCACAACCCCACCTGCCATCAAGGAATATTGGAATGGACTTTCCATTGATGATAAGTGTCCCATTCTCAGCCTTGATTGTATCATTGAACTTGCCATGGGTAGAATCATACTGGAACATGAAGACCATGTAGTTGAGGTCAGTGAAGGGGTCATTATTGAGAATAATATCCACTTTGCCAGAGTTAAAGGCAACCGTGGTGACCAGATACCCAATCTGGCCAAGTCTTCTCACTCTAACCTTGACCATGGTGTCTGAGGGAAATGCTGGCAGTGCCCAAGAAAACATAGCTCTTTGTTGACATGTGAGGAGCAAAGGCATAAATTTTTAACTAGGGAAATGGGAAGTTAACATTTTCTGATGAAAAATGAATGTTTTGTGTGCATGAATCTCTCTTTGTGTGTGGAAGGGAGAAATGGAGAGTGATGATGTGACTAGTTATGAAGAGAGAATGACATATATGAACCTTAAAATATTTAGATGCCAAAAGAGTAAGGGAAACAAAAGTAGGTCTGATTGAAGCTGAGATAGTTTTCCTGATCCCCTGTGTCTCATTTCTCTGCTTTGCATGTTAGCATAGAATATCAGAGCTGAAGTGCTCAAAAACATGAGTAATTAAGCAGCATGTGAAACTGAATCTTCTACACCAATACAGCAAGTCCTCAAATTACATAATTTTGTTACAATGCTAATGAGAAAAAGAACACCTCACTGGTGTTCAATGAAATGATTCCACTTGAGAACTAGTTTCATGTTAAATTGTATTTAAAGTTGCAATTTCCAAGGGCCTATTGAAGAAGCTAAGTGAGGACTTACTGTACATACAATCAACCTTCCAGTATCCTTGGGTTCCGTGTCAATAAACCATTGATCAAGAATACTTACTGCTCTGTGTTTAGGCCTACATCCCCTGAAGATGTACAGATTTTCTTCCTATCATTAGTCCATAAACAATGCAGGATAACAACTAGTCCCACATCAGTTACATTATATTAAGTATAATAAGTAGAGATGATTTAAAGTATATGGGAGACAATAAGTAATATGCAAATGCTTTACCACTTTATATAAGGGACATGAGGACTTTGGCCTTGGTGGATGGGGGAGAATCTTGGAAGGAATCTCTTGCAGACAGTGAGGGAAGTCTCCAGGGGCTTTTCTCCCATTCTTCTATGCTGCCACTCCCCTGTCAATCAATCACTCAACTACTCAATAAATAAAAAATGGAAACCCTTGTTATAGTTTCAGGAAACAGCAGGCAAGATTATTTTTTTAAATAACCAATTCATTTTATTTTTTAATTTTTTATTGATTGCATATATATATATGTACACACATATCTATTATATCATTGTCTACCTCGAGGTTCTCCCATTATCTTGTCACCTGTGAACCATCTTAAACTCCTGTGCCCTCCCCTTCCTCCAATTTTACTCTCCTCCCCCTTTCTTGCTCTATGCTTCAATTCTGTTGGCAATTTAAAAATTTTCTTGTTTGTTTGTTTTCCCTATACCCTTCATATAAGTGAAACCATACCATATTTCCCTGACAAGACTATTTTTATCAAATAACAATTCAACTCAGTTCAGTTCAAAAACTAATTTACTAAAACCTACTCTGGATTATTTTTGCACAACACACAAATTCTTCCTAGCCACCACCTAGCTTTTCTTTCTTGTCATAGTGAAATTAGTACAGATGGCCTTGGAGATCTTGAAATCAGGAAGCCACACCAGTTCTCCTTTTATGATACTTCTATTGCATTATAATAAAAATCCCAAAGATCAACAAAATGAGTTGCCAAGAGTTTTTCCTTACCCAATGTAAGCTAACCAGGCAACATACATATGTTTATTTCCCTTAAACATATTTCTAAGACAAACTTTTTTTCTCACTAAGAAAATGGATGTTAATTCTCTTCTTTCATAAGCTCACATAAGAAGCAAGGGGTTACCCAAAGGTAGTCCAAGCAGTCCATTAGTACATTTTTATTTAGGTCATCTCAATTTTGCCTACAACATTGCAATACACTAAAAATTGTAAATCACAAAATTGCAACATGTTAAATGTAATTTTCAAAATAACTTTTCCAAACTTTTAATAAATTTTTATTGAGGCAACATTGGCTTATAACATGTAAGTTTCATGTTTCTGTCTTCAAAAGGAAACATTGTAACTCCTCATTTCAGGGAAGAAAAGAGGAAGTGATGGCAGCTTCATCCTAGGAGATATATTTAAATCAAAAGTTTTGGAAATGTTTGGCATTTTTTGTTAAATGGATTTCACATTCTCTTATTCTTCCTCCCTTGTGAAAAGAAAAGCCAAGAAGTGTCAGTCAACCTTGGCAAGGTGTTATTTTGCTAATACTGATTTTTCTCTCCTTTCATATCTCTTTGTTTCATTTATACATATAAACTACTAGCCAGCTCAAGTATAGTCAAAGAAGCAATATATTACTTTCTGTATTGCAGTAAGAGTTTTTATTATGTTGTATTTAAACCAAGTTATCTACCAAATAACTACTTGGTGAACATTTGGATTATTTACAGGTTTTTTGTTATGAACAAATCTATTATGAACATCCATGTACATGGTGGGTGAGAATGCAATGGGTGGGTAGGGCCTGAATTTGGGAGGGATGAACAATGCATTTTCGTGAAGAGAGAGATGTAGAAACAATGCATGGTATTACGCAGGTTGAAGATATGACCTGACAAAGACAGATTAGCCTGTGATAATCAGGAGTGCCAAAATGCCTAGAAACTCTGTGTGAGCTAGGCTTGATTTGGGGGACATTGCTCTATAACTAGCCAGTGGAGTCTCCTTTTTCTGTCCAGTTGATAAGGTTATGGATCATTCTATGAAGAGATAGAAAGCTAAATAGGAAGCTATTTCTTCTTGTTTCTTCCTACTGCCTTGACTTCTGAGAGAAGAAATTATAACAGGTCAATGTCTTTGGTTGAATTCTCAGAAGAATTCTCAGAGAACTGCATGCCAGAGTTTTACTGGGGTGTATTCTCAGGAGATAGAGCTACAGAGGAAAGAAAACAAATGGCAGGAAATGCCTGACCTACATCTGTAGCCTCAGCTTATCCTCCAGGGAATGCAGAAGTTGGGATAGCCCCTTGGAACAATCTCTTGTGAGGAGACAGGGCCAGATTTTTGTATCCCTACAGCAGTTCTGGCCATGGTCTGCCACTGAGAGCAATTCCCTTGAAGAGACATGTCTTTTGGAGGAACGGTAATATTGGCCAAAAGAAGGGACATGGGTGAAATGTCTCAGCTTAGCCTTTCATTCATATGGACACTGAGGATAGTGGAGTTTCCACAGACATGTTTCTTTCCTAGGTGGTCACTCACCCTTTCAAAACAATCGAGCTACAGATGAAGAAGAAGGGATTCAAGATGGAGGTGGGACAGTACATTTTTGTCAAGTGCCCCAAGGTTTCCAAGCTTGAATGGCACCCTTTCACGCTGACCTCTGCCCCTGAGGAAGACTTCTTTAGCATCCACATCCGTATCGTTGGGGACTGGACAGAAGGACTGTTCAATGCATGTGGCTGTGATAAGCAGGAGTTCCAAGATGCCTGGAAACTCCCTAAGTGAGTACAAAGTGCCTCTGATGAAGGTGTGTGAGTTCAGGGGGAAAAACCACTAAAGAGATGGATTCTCTTCTCCCATCTCTCATGATACTATGTCCTGAGTTTGACAAAACACATAAGTTCTACACATATAGGACACTATCTCTTGGTTCTCCAGTTTTAGTGTATGGTGTTTAGATAGATAGATAGATAGATAGATAGATAGATAGATAGATAGATAGATAGATAGATAGATAGATAGATAGATAGATAGATAGATAGATAGATAGATAGATAGATAGATATAGATATAGACACATATCTATATCTACACATATATCTTGTGTAAAATATAAAACAGTTGAACCAAATACTAGTAATGAGTAGCCCAAGTTCCTTTAAATATGTAAAGCATATTAATTTTTCTAACAAACAAAATATCAGTGTATCAAAGATATTCATCAAATGTAATTAGCATGTTATTTGAGTTAAATGCCATGCATCATCTACTTTGCCTCAGTTTCCCCACAAGCCTAACATGGTGTCAGGCACTTAGTAGATGCCAAAGAAAAGTTTGTTGAATAGACAAATAAAAATTTGAGATATTAAATATACAAGATTGTATGGTATCAAAAATTCTTACTGTAATATATGATGTTAGCAAGAATTTCAAATGTGGAATCCTGTGTGTGTGTGTGTGTGAAGGACGGGTAGGAAAATGACCAAAAAAAACACCCCTGGGAAATAGTTACCAAATTATTTCAGTTAGCTGCAAGTTCCTTTTCTTACTGCCAATTCCAGTGTCAACATTAACTTACTCGACAACTATCCCATAGAAGAAAATGCCCCAGAGATACATTGTCCCAGTTTGAAGTGACATCGCACACCCACAGTAATAATCTGTGCCCCATCCTATTCTGATGAGTAAGGTTTCTCTGGAACCATTTCTTTGCATGCTTCCCTCCAGGATAGCTGTTGATGGACCCTTTGGTACAGCCAGTGAAGATGTGTTCAGCTACGAGGTAGCAATGTTAGTAGGAGCAGGAATTGGAGTCACACCCTTTGCTTCCATTCTCAAGTCAGTCTGGTACAAATATTGTGATAACGCTACGAATTTGAAGCTTAAAAAGGTAGGTTCCTTCATTTTCAGAGAACCTAGAATGACCATTGTATTCTATGACATGAAACTTGAGGCTGACAGAGACCAAGGGAAGTGAAAGCAAGTTTGAAAGAGGCAGACTTCTCTTAAAAGTTATTTAGTAAGTTAAATGTACCTCTATATGCAGGTTTGTTGTTGATGGTAATATGCTTTGTTTATAAAGCATTACTTTGGAAGTTGAGAGACAAGGCATTCGTTATCCAAGCCCAATTGTTGTATTTTTTTAACATCTTTCCCAATATTTTCCATGAGTTTACATACTTCTAGAAAGTTGTATATATTGAAAATGTTCAATGTTATGTCCTTTTAAAAAAGTATAATAGCAAGTAGTTTTCAGACTTGTCACCATTTTTACAATGATATTTTTGTAACTAAAGGTTTTATTTTATTTCTTTTCATTTTTTGAGATAACATTGGTTGACTACACTGTGCATGATTCAGAGGAATAGGTCTCCCACCCCTTAGATGTATGTCACCACACCACTCACCACCAAGGCACCCACAATCCTCTACTATATTGCTTTATGTTCCAGTGAAAAAATAATGAATAAATTTCCTATTATATATGGTGAATGTTCACATTGATTCAATTTCCAGCCCCTCCTAGTATTTTTTTTTTACAAGGAGACATGTTTTTTCATGAAACTTAAACTTTCTCATAGCCGCTCAGAATAAATTCCCAGGGGATTTTTTTTTGGCACATGTGAATCTGATATCACTGTCTGATCATAAAATTTGAGATGATCTAACAACTGTAAAAATTAATAGGGAATTTTACTGTAATTTTCATTCTCTCCCTCTTTCCTGTGTGGAGGAGGTATGGGTAGGACTTTTTCCCTAGAAACTCACGAGTGCTTGGCAGTAGCAGGCAGGGAAGTAGTCCTGTGGCAGCCATTGCTCATCTGGATGGTGTTGAACTTTTGGAGGGGAGCTGCAAACGAAAGCAGAGATTCTAGGAGAGCAAGAGCAGACCCTGAGGGGAAGTGGTGGGCTAGTATTTTGCTTTAGACTATCTATGTATATCCAAGGCCAAGCTATTAATTTACTGCCTGGCCAGTGTGAAGACCAGAAAAGGTTCATGTGTGCTAGCTTGTGAAATGTCCAGTGCTTTCTAGAAAACTGTTTAGGCATCTTGAGTAGCAGGAAAAGATTTGGGGTGGGGTAGGAATCCACATGTCAATGTTGTTAAGGTCATTGAAATATAATCTGCTTCATGATCCGCACACCGCCCCCCCCCACACCCTGTCAGATTTACTTCTACTGGTTGTGTCGGGACACACACGCCTTCGAGTGGTTTGCGGACTTGCTGCAGCTGCTGGAGACCCAGATGCAGGAGAGGAACAACGCTGACTTTCTCAGCTACAACATCTATCTCACTGGTTGGGATGAGTCTCAGGTGAAGATAAGACCCTAAATCTTAGGTTCTGTCCCCAGTGGCTGGGGTTTATTGACTTCTCTTTATGGGGGTGTCTTGTGTACTGTCTTGTGTCTTCTGTACTGTCTTCATCAAGAACAGTTGGTGGATTCAGATGATTCAGCCCTTCACTCTTACTCAACATAATCACATGTTCAGACAGTTGAGACTGGATTCCAGGTTACTATCTGTGGAGCAGAACAAACCTTAGACACCTTCAAGGAAATAAAGCCATAATGATGACCTTGTTACAGCAACGAACACACCAGGGGTCTTGAACCAGATGGATGAGATGATCAAATAGGTTATGGGAAGGAAGAAAAGATAGGATGTATTAAATTTTTCTCACATATATATATATATATATATACACACACACACACACACACACACACACACACACATTTCCACTGGGTGTATATATGTATGTATTTGTATATATGTATTTATATGTATGTATTTGTATATATGTATTTGTTCTATTGCTTTGTTTATGTATATTTTAAAATATACTTCACTAAGTGGTAATAATAGCTGCTTATGGTTAATAGCTATAAAGTGTATAATATGTACCACGTATGTTATCAATATTTACATAGCCTGCCTAATTCAATTCTTGCTATAATCCTATGAAGCAGCTACTATAATTATCCCTATTTTATAGATGAGGAAATCAAGGTCCCAAACAGGTTAGGTAAGGTTATTTGTCCAAGGACACCCAGCTAGTAAGTAGCAGAGTCAGAATGCTCCAGACTTCATGATTATAATTTGTAAATATGTGTGTGTGAGTGTGTGAAGGGAATATAGTGTATGTGTATGCTTGTGTTTGTAGTGTATCTATGTGTGTGAATAGATATATTGTGTAGTGCGTATATGTACGTTTCTCTATGTACATGTATGTGGGGTGTGTGTATGTGTATATATCCATATTTATTTATCTTCTGCCTCCCACTAGGGACATTTAACTATGTAAACATCCTACAACTTAAATACAATCCCTCACAGCAAAGAATTAGCCAACCCCAAATGTATGTCAAAATGACCAAGATTGAAATAATCTGAAACAAATTCAGGATTCCTAGGGGATAACATCTTCACAAATAAACATCAGTTGCTTGACTTGGAAGCTGCTGTCACCCTGAGTGGGAACTAATGCAAGATTCAAATGCCTTGCCACTTTTAAAAAATTGATTATGTATATATTTTCTCTTGCATTGTTGTATACTCCAAAGTTCTTCTACCACCTTATCACCCATGAACCATTATCATGATCTCTTATGCTCACCCTCTTTCCTTCACCCCCCTTGCTGTATGCTTTAGTTTTGTTATCAACATATTAATTTTAACCTTTTCTTGTCCTTTTTTTCCTATATCTCATATGTGAGTTCATCCAATATTTATCTTGTGTTTTCTGGCTTATTTCAGATGGCATGATTCCTTCTAGCTCCATCCATATTGCTGTGGATGATATGAGTTTATTTTGATTGCTAAATAGTATTCCATTGTATAGATATACCACAACTGGAACTACCATTTGATTCAACAATTCCACTTCTGGAAATCTACCCAAAGGATACAAAAATACTAACTCAATAGGAAACCTGTACTCCTTCCCCTTTATTGACTAGTCACACTTTTACATTGTCTCCTCAATGTTGAGCATGTTCCACAGGCACCTTTTACTTGTGAAAACTGACGTCTCATTTAGATTTTTGGTATTTATCATACCATGACTATCATTCTCTAAATCTTAAAAGAGTCTTATGGCAAATATAGATCTAGGGCCCCATGACCTTGAGAACTGATGCTCAAAAAAAGTGGTTTCATAATGCCACTTCTGCTTTTTAAAAATAAAACCACCACAACAAAACCATTTGATAAATAAGGAAATCCAGGGGGGAAAATCTGTATTTTTTAAATTTTGTTAGTTTTGTTACTTAAATAGATACAATTTTTTCAACAGAAAAAATATTTATTTTGAGAAAGAAATCACTTTGCTTTGAAAACTGATGCCTGTAAGATTATTAAATTAGCATCTCCAAGGTTACTAAGTAGCAACTGCCCTTCTTAATCAACTCCATCTCCATTCTGCATCTCCTGAATTGGAAAACTGATGATTTTAAAAGTAAAAGTAACCACTTTTTGGTTATTTGTCCAAACTGAGACCCTCTATCGTGGTAACCAAAGACTACATGTGACAATGCACACACATGCACACACAGAGACTAGTGTTAGGCTTGGTTTAACATCTCCCTCTATTACCAGTGTATGAGTATTTCCAGCTCTAATTATTTGATTCTTAGTGATTCTCCCCAAATTCTGTGTATATGAGAGTTAGAAGAAAGAATGAGCTGTACAGTAGAGAGAAAAAAGTGAGATAGGAAACATAAATCCTACCCATACTTCAAAGCCTGGCTCAAAAACCTACCACCCCAAAACCTTCTGGTATGGTCCCCAACTCCCTTTTTCTCTTTGAGATGTTTGTGCCTCACCCATTCCACTATCGTACAAATAGGATTATTCATGTTAGGGATTCAAGATCTCAGGTTCTAGATTAAATTGCTTGAAGAGATCTTCCAGCTTCCACCGTGGTGCCTTACTCAGTTATGTATAGTTAGAATGAGTAGTGAGAGCTTAGTTTATGAAATATGTACATCTGTCTGTACATGTGTTTACAGCATGTCTTTTTTTCGGAACTCATGTCCTTCTTGCAGGCCAATCACTTTGCTGTGCACCATGACGAGGAGAAAGATGTGATCACTGGTCTGAAACAAAAGACATTATACGGGCGACCCAACTGGGATAATGAATTCAAGACGATTGCCAGTCAACACCCAAAGTAAGGAGACCTACCAAGATGTTCCCCAGGCTCGTGGTTTGTCTAATGTAGTAGACAAACATAATGAGATTTATATATTCTAGAAACTAAAACACCTCAATTACTATATTCACACCCAATAGAAGGTTCTGGTTATTGCTTAAGAGAATGTCTTTAAATCACACCAGAGTTACCTGGAGATTATTATAAACAAAGATTTCACCTCAGATTTCTGAACCCTGATCCTCCCAAGTAGGGTAAAAACTCAATTCTGTGCTTTTGCCTCCAAATTCTCACTAGTGTAGCTACTCCTTTTAATTTAATTTCTACCTCTTAAGGAGACACTGCCCCCACTTCCAATTTATAGCTTTTGGATCTAAAATCTTAAGTTTAGAGATATCCCCAAACTCTTTTGTGCCCTCACTAAAGCTTAGCTGTCCTAAAACTTGGAAGGCATCCTCTATCTTGTGAGAATGGATGATAAGCTAAGAAGTCACCATAAATATATCCATTAGTTTCTTTAGTTTGTGCATATGAATTACCTGGGGTTCTTTTTAACATGTGGAAACTTATTTAATTGTTCCAGTGTGGGAATTAGAGATCTGCATTCTTTGAAGAGTAGACTCCAGCGCCTACTGGTCTGGAATGACACCTTGAGGAGCAAGACTTTAGACTCTAGAGTATGGAGGCATGAAGTCACACCACACTGGTGGCAGGCAATGTACCTAAAGGGGGTTTGTTCATGATTTCAAGATACAAGAGGGTTTGGGTACACACAGTCCTGAAGGATTATTCACGTTGGGAATTCAAGATCTCAGCTTATAGATTACATTGCTTGAAGAGACCTTCCAGCTTCCAGCATGGTGCCTTACTCAATTATGTCTAGTTAGAATGAATAGTGAGAGCTTAGTTTATGAAACATGTGCATCCTGAACCCACAGATTGGAAAATTCACCATTTTCTCTGTGGTAGAAGTTTTCATAAATCCTTGTTGAATGTCAATTTCCAGAGACATCAATAGCCTTTTGAAGTATACAGCTGCCCCCACAAACTAGCCTGAGCCACTGTCCTGTAGGGTAATGTGAACCCTGTCATTTGTGGGCAAGACAAGGGAGCAGAGGAAACTCTTCTGTGGGGCCTATAATGATAGAAAATTCCCTCACATGTTTTGTCATCTATTTCATCCCAAAGCCTGAAAATGTCTTTTTTTTCCTTTTCTTCCCGAAAGTACCAGAATAGGAGTTTTCCTTTGCGGCCCTGAAGCCTTGGCTGAAACTCTCAGTAAGCAGAGCATCTCCAACTCGGAGTCTGGCCCCCGGGGAGTGCACTTCATTTTCAATAAGGAAAACTTCTAATGGGTCTCTTCCACGAGGAAATGTGGGTGATGCTGCCAAATACCCAGCTGATGCAAGACAATAACAAAGCCCCTCCCCCTTTAAAGAAAAGGAGAAAATTCCGTAGGATGTGGTTTTCTCAGGTGGTTGATGATATCAAAGTTTTTTTTTTTTTCATAGAATGGAGTTTCATGGTTTCCAGAGCACTTTTACTTTAGTTTTTCCTCACAGTAATGCTAGAGAGAGTTAGGCAAGGCTGACTGGACTCAGTTTTTGCAAAGAATCAAGGGCCCCAAAATGGTGAAGTAACTATCTGTAGAACTGGAAGCTGACCTAAGCCCTTCAACTCTAGGCTTTGGCGGGGGTGGGGGGTGGGGGGGTAGGGTGGGGTTTTCCTCAAGACCAGTCTGCTTGCAAGACCAGTCTAGAAGCAGCAAACTGGGAATCGATATTCATTTTCCTTTTGTGTCATTGATACTGTTGCACAGATAGAAGATGATACATGCTGAGAGGGACTTGGTGCTTAATAGAAACAGAGTCAGCGAGTACAAGCAACCCAGTTTACCAACACAACAGACTAATGGGGTCATAGATTCTACCTGCAAAAGAAGATTAGATGCGATAGGATCAATGTCCTGAGTGGTATTTACAATGGTGCATGGAAGAGAGTGACTACTTAGATGAAAGTTTGTTGAATGAATGAATGAATGAATGAATGAATGAAAGAATGAATGAAAGGCACTCAAACCAAATAGAATTCATTTAAAGCCTTAAAAATAATTATCTAAGGAAATCTCTTCTATTACTCTTATAGATCAAAAATATTTGTTTCTCCTGAGAATAGGCTAAGGAGAAAAAGCTATAGAATGTCCTAGAGGTTTTCCTTACATTCTTAGAGTGTGGACAAAAGGGAGATGCAAGCACTCAGAGACTGACTTCGTAACATGTAGCTCTGGCCAGCTCCTCTAGTCCTGCTCTCAGGGCTATGACAAATGCACATGATTAACTGTCTGAAAAAAACTCCTCCAACCAGCACTTGTGACTTTGAAATTAAGAGTTGTGACAAATATGCTTCTGATACACCCATATGATTTAAATAGCATCCACCTCCTTGATTTACTTAAATACACACACAAAATGGATTTCATTTGTGGCAAACAGTTTATTATTATATCAGCATCACCACTGTAAAATTTGCATCTTAGAAACTAAAGTCCCCAACTTACTATATAGATATTGAAATCACACCTGTGGAATGCCCTGGATATCTATGAATTCAGGAGAGGGTCTCTAAATCACCATTAGTATCCCAGAAAGAACTTCTCTCTTCTTATAACTGCTTCTGTTTCTGGGAACAAAAGTCACTTTTATTTGCTCTATCTTCTGAAGCCATGGATATTTAAAGCTATTCAATTTTGTCCATGAGGAAGAGATAGAAGAGAGCCAGGGGGAAGGGCAGAAGACTGAGATGGGGAGAAGGAGAAGGAAAGGGAGAGAGAGGATAAGAGAATGAGACAGCAAAAGGGAAAGACTGAAGCAGGGATTCTTACGTGGGTCACTTTCTCCCCCTGGTTTCTCAACATTTTGAATGTATTGGATGTCATTGAAGTATGTACATACATATTCATTTTATTTTGATGACATATAGTTTTGAATCTGAAATTCTAATGACAAATTTTACTGCTCTTCAGTAGGTTAGTATGAGAAGCCATTTGTTCCTTTGGCTGCCAGGGCCCCCAGGGTACTGACTGCAAGTCAGGCTCATTGTGACAACGTCACCTCCCCAAGATGGCCCAGGAAGCTTTCTGCTTAGAGAAACTTAGGGTCCAGCTCATTCACTGGACCTAAGGTTTTTAAGTGCACCCCAGGTTTCTGTTCATGCATTCAACAGATTTTTGTTATTATTTTGTGTTATTATGCTTCAGCTTATATGTTCGTAGTTTCAGTTCTATACACAGCAGGGAACCTCACTTATGCATCTGAGAATCTTGGCCCTAACCTATGTGGCATCGGTAACGTCAACTCCATTTGTTCCTCTGAAAATGCTTTTTCAGAGTTTTCTGCCTTTGACACCAGCAGAGTTACCCAAAAAGGGAGCATCTGCCCCAGGTTATCCTAGTTATGAGATGAAAAAATGAGCGTAAAAGTACTTGTCATTATGAAAGCCTACTTCTTAATTCTTTTCCCAAGTTGCCAGCTGCCAGCACAGCTCTTTCAGCATTTAGTGCTCAGCACTTAGTAGTAGGTATTGAGAGAATGATTAAACATTGCTTTTAATCTCAGGGCTATGAACACTTTCTTAGTTCTCTTGCTTTTGCAATATTTTCCTTATGAATTGTGAATACTTATAGGTGTTTCACATAAATAATGGGGGGGACTGGAAGATAATTTCTAGGAACAGCTATTAAAACTATGTTAATCTATTAAAATTAATGAGTTGTCTTGATGTCTATGCAATTCATCTTGGTATTAAAGAGTGAACTGATATTACAAACATTTTCAATGTCTCAATGGAGGTGAAATTCTTTGGTTTTCTGTATGATATGCCAAACTTTGCATAATTTTATGAATTGAGAAGGGAAAACAGGACTGAACTCTGTGCTAATACCTTGATGACCCTCGCAGCACTGGTATAAAGGATCTAAGGAACAAGGGAATGTCACCTCACATCATTCACTGGATTCCATAGGCAGAGAAGCCCCAACAGAAGACCCCTCTGTGTGTGTGTATTTGCAGCTCCCTGCTGGCACCATTGTTTGAAATTACTCCACCCATCACAATTGTCATTGTCTAGGAAATGGATAGAAATGTGGCCACTTGTTCCTGCAGCAGTCAGCAAGTGCTTCTGTGGGGAGCAAGTTCACTACCTTAAACAAATGCCAGTAATTGAAATAACTAACACTCGCTAAGCACCTTCGACCATGCTGGACATTGCATCCCCTTAAGCCCCACAGCTCTTCAGCCCTTCATCCCCTCAAGACCCTGGAGGGGAGCCTATGATGCCAACCCTATAGATAAGAAAACTGAGTTGAGAGAAAGTGAATTATTGGCACTGACTAGACCACAACCAGCAGGTAACTATGTCAGCATTCGGTTCACATCTCTGCTAAAAACGTCCACTTTCCTCATCTTTCACTAGCAGATCGAACAAGAAGTAGCAAGGATATTGTCCAAGCTACTGTGTTAGTTAAAGGTGATACACTAAGACTCACTGGGTAACAGGAGTCTAAACCTTCAGTTTCACCATCTGAGCATCTTGGTATCTTAGTGCAGAAACACTCATTAGAACAACTCAAGCTAATTTTTATTTTTCTCATTGAGGATATAACTTACAAAATTGAATGCTATCTACAGTGCATAGTGTACAGATTCTGCAGAGTTGAAGATACAGTCACATCTCCCAGGCTGACTTCAGTTAAAGACGCCTCTGACCTGTGGGCAGGGGCACACTGCAGGGTGCTGTGACTCCTGGTCTGATGGTGCAGGGTGCTTGTGGGGGTATGTGGCAACACTGGGCCTGGGGATCTGGGGAGTCTCTGGGTAGGCCCCTGGCATCCTCAGCACCGACAGCTTTGGGAAACAGTGCAGGGTGGGTGCAGGGACAGCAAGGGCTGTTTGTGTCTCCAGCAGGGCCTCCAGGGTCTGTAGCTAAGGATCAGAGAAGACAGTGGTGGTGACCAGACTGGTGGTGTTCACTCAGCTGGGGCAGCTGTCTGCAGGTGCCCACGTGGAGACTGGGACCAACAGTAGACTCTTGTACGGACGGGGGCTGGGGCCACCCATTGGGCTCACTGGCAGCTGCAGAGGCCATGGGTGTTGTGCTTTCCTGTGGCTGCACACCACCCCCTGACCTTGCATGTACGTCGCAGTGCAAGCTGGTGATGGAGGTTGGGCTGGAGGGGTTAAGTGCAGGTGGGTGCGGTGTTGTTGACCAGTGATACAAGGCAGGGTCTGATCTGAGCCCACAGCAGCTGCAGAAGACTCTGGCTGCCCTCCTGCTCACCCACCGCCCACCACCATTGCCCACACCCCATGCATGGGTGATGCAGAGAACACCCATGAAAAGCCTCAGCCAGTGGCTTGCGAATACACAACGGAAGGGGCTAGCCCTGTGAGCCTACATGGCAGTGAAGATCCCTGAGGGTGGAGGGCTAGGTCGGTGCCCTACACTCTCACAGCTACAGAAACCCAAAACAACAGCTGCAAGTGGCCCCTGGACTCCTGTGGGGGCAGAGGAGCTCAGGAGGGGGAAGGTATTCCACTTGCCCAGCCAGCATCCCTGGATGGCTGCCCCTGTAGTCTGAGGCTCCTGCAGTGGGTAGAGGGGAGGGAGGGGGCAAGGACTCCATGGCTGGTGTCAGCAAACGGAATGCTTGGGCACTTGGGTGGGGAAGGCTGGCAAAGCCTGCAGGACAGCCTGGCAGGCCACTGGCTTCATCGGTGGTAAAACCGCTGAATCTGTCTGCAAGGCAGGTTTCCGTGAACCAGGATTGACCCTCCTGTGTGTCCGGTAATGACAACAACCTCTGCTTCTACTTCTTATCCTTGGCTAGCTCAGCAGGTCTCCACTTCGCAGGTCTGAGTGAGGTGAAACAAGCAGGCCCTTTATTCCATGCTTGAGACTCAAGAAGCTGGGTCTTTCACCCTGCACTTCCTCTCGGATTGAGAAACTCTAGCTGCAAAGTTCCTTCTTGGTGCTAAATAGTGCCAGCTGGGGAGATGGGCTGGTGCAGGCAAAATCAATTTGTCTTCCTTCTCTTCTTGTGTAATTATTCTCAGTTCGTTTTTGTTCTGTTTTGGTTTTTTGGTGATGATCGTTCCATGGTATTGCTACACATTTCTAAGTAGAAATGCCAGAGGTGTTTTTGCTTATGGGCAACTGCCCAGTGATTGATGTTTGTGGTTCATCATGGAAGTTGGCCTCTCCCACCTCACCATTTCTCCTGTAAAAACCTATTTTTTTTTTAATATTTAAATCAAAATTATTTTGTTTGGAGAAAAACAGTCTCCAGTGGCTCAATATTTATAACATCGAATTTTTACTATTCATATTACTTATAAGCTTTTATATGTGGTAGGGATTAGCCAGTTATTTCTCATATGGTATGTTTCAGAGTTGTGAAATAAAATTATATGAGGAAGAAACAAAGTCAAAAAGAACAGAATTTCTCAATTGTAAGAAACAAAATTGCTGACAGAGACTTAGGATATCTGGCCTCCTAAAGACGTCTAAAATTTTGACAAAAGAGCAAGCAGATGATCCAATTCTTTTAAAACTGTAGTTTTTATTATTTTGTGGTTGGATGATGAGGTAGATTCATCAGTCAGATATTTCAATTAATAAAAATTATTGCTAACAGATTAGCATTTTTTTTAAAAGAAGCATTTTTTTTTTAAAAGAAACTGGTATGTTGTAAAGTATCAGGAGGAATCAAATCCTGACATATACTATTCTGTGGACAAAAGATTTACATGACAAAGATTTACATTACAAGCAGCAGCTGTGAGTTTATAGTTCTTAGCCTAAGCACTGAGGAATTAGGGCTCTACCTGTGTGACTTTTGGAAACAGCCCAAAAGATAACATTTTGAAACTGTGTCCTTCAGAGAAGCCTGCTCCAAATACAGCAAACATAATTGATATTTTTAAAATTCAGGCTTAGAAGATCATTATAACTTTAAAAATTACACTGGAATATCAAGTCATTGTCAAGTTTAGCATAATGTTAGATCACTTGATCGTTAAACATTACTTCCTTTTTTCAGTCATCAAATTTCCAATTAAAGTAACAGAAAAACTACTAACCCACTCACTCACATGGAAAAAACCCAAAACAGATGGAGGGAAATTCAGAACCTAAGAAATGAATCATCCCTGTCCTTCTTGGGAAACCTCAGTACTTCTTGTGTGTGATTGGTAAGAAAAATAAAATCATGCTATCTAAACACCTTCTGAAGATAATTAATGCATCTGCATTGGCTGGAAATCACCAACACATGCTATTGACATGCTATTATCCCAGATCTAGCTATTGAATATCAGCAGAGCTATCTGTCATCCTGTTTTCCAACTGAGGACTCTCAAGCATCTGCGTTGTCAACTTCTGGCTGCATTTATTGACAAGTGTTTCACTCAGCAAGGGCAAATATGTCTGTAATATTACTGTGTCCAACTCACAATGGAAGTAGACTGTAAAAACCCTTGAAGAATATGAGTCCTGCACAAGTCTTCCTACTGTTAGGGTCCACTGAATAACCCCTACAGAGAAGATATATTTTCATATTATGTAGTCTGTAAACATATTACAAATGCAAGGTTGCAACAGCCTCATGAGAGGAAATATTGAAACAGGTAACCTATAAAGTAGTAAAAATCAAACTAGTTCCAGCAGTACTAAAAACTGGAAGACCCTGGAAATTATTTTCAACCTGTAATTCTGTACTCACTTGTTTTAATCTAGGTCTTTTATAAAGCGAAGTTTAAAGTAAAGATTAAAGTGCTGAGTCTTTACATGGTAGATACAAGCCCAGGGTATTTGGGGTGAGGACTGGAGATGTGAATAGAGGAAACGTGAAGCATCACGGCATTGTCCACCAACCCTCATATGATCCTCCGCAATCAGCAGATGTGTGGACTAAGTTCATTATGTCTTTTCTGGAAAGGTTTGAGGAGGATCTGCACCTCCAGTTTGTCCAAGAAGGAGACAGGGGAGCATGAAATTATCATCCTAGTGTACTGATTCCTCCTGCCTGTTTTCCACTGGTCAAGACTCACTCCATGGGAATATATTGCATGATATGATGATAATAAGAAATTGCCCATGAGTCACAGCAACACACACACACACACACACACACACACACACACATACATGCACACTTTGATCTTCATTCCAAGTTCTTGGCCAGCTTTCCTAAAACCTTTTGAACTCTCAAAGCAAGAAAAACCATGCAGATATTCAGTTTTATACCCCCAGCTCCTGACACAGAGCTCTTAAATCTCTCAGTTTCCTGAGTAAGAGAAGTGTCTTTTGTCTAATGAGGCTACTCTTAGTGGGCTCCTTCATTGCTTCAAGATGAGGGCTGGTCACCTGTAAGCCATGCTTAGAAACTTGGGATATTCATTCAGTCCCACAATTCTATCCTCCAGAGAGGGGAAAGGAACTGGAGATTAATAATTTTCATAGCTTTAAGTACAATAAAATGAACCTCCCGTAACTTTCTCTTGACAAGCCACTCGAGGCATGGTTTGGAAAAATGGAGAAGTAATCTAAAATGAATGAGGAAACGAGATCAAGAAAACAATGGCTCTAACCCAAGAGAGTAGAAGGGTCAAGATAAGAGAAGGGAGATGCTGAAATTCACTGGCATGAAGGATGGGGGCTCGCCTCAGAAGGCAACCTTGGAAGAAAAATCTACTTTCAAACCTAGAATTTTAATTGGTGACAATATGAGGTAAAATTAGGTTGTGGTGTTAAATAGTCAGTTTAAAATTGGGTGAGAATAATGTACATCTATTTTGGTAATTCCGCTTACTTCCACGAAAATATTTAAAGTGTAGCTTCAGTGCAGTGCAGTATGATTTCCAGATCTAGGTCTATCCTAAGTCTGAACATGCCTGTGCTTCTCTGAGATGACTGGATATGAAGATTTAATGATCATGGAGAGTAAGAATGTTGCTTGAAGTCAGAGAGATACTTTGTGGGAGAGTTGAGGCAATGACTCAGCTTAAAGCAGTATCCTATTTGGAAAAGAAGCACTTTGAGTGGAGAAAGTTGAATTCCTTTTACAGACAGTTCAGGAGCTGAAGAGGGTCAGCTAGAGAGGAGCTTTTGAATGTAGCTCTGAGTAGTATGATCCTTTGTCTCTGGAGGCAGGATGATCATTCAGTTGTCTATCACCTAGTGGAGTTCTGAGAAATGGGAAACTAAGAACAGAACACAGAGGATCATTGTAATTTGAGACCATGTATGAGAACCATCTCTACCACCTGGGAAAAGACCTTTTCCCAGCCCTTCAGGTGGCAGAAAAATCCACCAGTGTCAGAGAAGTTGTGAGGCAGCAGTAACTGTAGCCACAACCACAACCAGAAAGGACATCATCTCACCTCTTTGGTGTGTGACAGTCAATTACACACCCCTCCTTGTAAACACTTCATTTGACTTATAGGAACACTCGCCCTTCTAGGTGTTTGTTTTGTTTTGTTTTGTTTTACTTGACTACTGATCCCAGTCTTTCCAGCAATTGGAAACTCTATTTGGGTAGACCCAAATCTTTGTTTCTTCCTGACACCTCTTTTCTCTTATACCACATACAATTCATGGTCAAATCATATGAAGCCAAACTTCAAAACTTCCAGGATCCTATCACTTCTCATCATCTCCACTGCTACCACTTCCAGGATCCTATCACTTCTCATCACCTTCACTGCTACCACATCACTCCACTGAGCCGCCATCCTCTCTCACCTGTGCAATTACAGTGACCTCCTAACTGGGTTCTTTGCATCTGTCCTTGTCCATCTACTGTCGTCTCAACACAGCAGCCCTAGAATGATACCAGTCCTGTATACAAAGCCACAGTGCTCTATCATCTCACACAGACATGGTCCTATATGAGCCAGTCCCTATTTGGTTTATTTCCCATGACACCCTCTTTCTTTTTTTTTTATTCTTTAAATTACAGCATCAGTAATTGGTTGTTGGGATAACTCCCCTCCCCTTGATGCCCCTTCTGTTCTCTCAGACCCCTCTCTTTTTTTTTTTTTGTTGACCTATGTTCACTAGTCTCTTTCTTTCCTGTGGCAGTGTCCTTTCAATGGGTGAGGGACTGTGTTTTTGGTACATGCCAAACTGGGCTGGTAGATTTTCGGTCTTAACCTTGCGTTGGGCAGCTACCCTCTTTCTTACTCAACTCTTGTCACACTGACCACCCTGCTGTCCTCAAACATACCAAGATTGCTTTCATTTATAGTTCTTTGAACTTGCGGTTGTCTCTGCCTGGAATGCATCTTTCCACCAATCTGTCCGACTCATTCCCTCACCTCCTTCAGATCTCAGCTGAAACATCACCTTGATCAGATGGAGTTTGCTCTGGCAATCCCATCTAAAATATCAGTTCTGCTACTGCCCTCTCTTTGAGTCACTCCCCTCCTTCTTCCCTACATTACTTCTTTACTATTCCATCCTTAGCCTACTTAGTGTCTGAACATAATTTGTTTATTGTCTGTCTCTCCACTAGAATATAAAGTTCCACAAGGGAGGAATTTTGTTCGTCTGTTTCCCCAGAGCCTAGAACAGTGTTTGGTATACAGAAAACACTGGAATGTTCACTGCAAGAATTGCTGGCCTTACCCATGTGCTGCAGGTGGGATGATACCAAAGAAAGACTGTAGGTATTGGAAGGTTGGTGAGAGGAGGCCTGAAAGGGCCACTGAGGAATAACAGTGTGCTGGGTTTCATGTTGGACATATTTTAGCTATTAAAAATGAATGTTTTATAGGGGAAGCTGACGATCCATGACTAAAGGATCAAAGCTAGCTGAGAGCCATCGTTTTGAATTTCAAGGACAGCACAACTTGAAGTTCATACTTGAGCAGATAATCGATGGCCCCCTTCTGCCCCCTGGTGGCTGCAAAGCTAAACTGCACAGGGAGATAGAAAAAAATTTCAAGGTAAAAATTAAAATAATATATTAATTACTTTTTACTTTACATATTGATGTATATATACAAATATTGCATTATTGCATTCCCCGGGGTTCTCTCTCCACCCTATCACCCTTGAGCCTTCATCTCGATTTTCTTGTGCTCCTCCCTACCGAGATTTCTCCCTCTCTTTTCCCCCTCCTTAGCAGCCTGCCCCAGCTCTGTTGTCAGATTATTTTGGCTTTTTCGTGGCCGTTTGTTTATTATTCCTATGTTCCATCCATATGTGAGACCATATAGTTTCTGTTTTTTTTTTTCTGACTTATTTCTGTTAATATGACTCCCCTATGTCCATCCATGTTATCACAAATGCTTCATACTTGTTGGTTTTGATTGCAGAATAGTATTCCATTGTGTAAATGTACCACATCTTTTTCAACTGTACCAATCATAAGTGTATGTGCACGCATGCATTTGCTAAGGATACTGCTCTGCCAGTGTTTATTCTCTAGGAAATCTTGCCAAGCTTCCTTAGACATGTGGGTTTAGGATCAGAGGAGACAAGCTTGCCTTGACAGACTTTAAGCTCACAGCCAACAGGCTAAGCTGTTTGCTTGATCGTGCTTCCTCATTTGGATCCCATCTGAAGCATTTTTTGTTTATCCCATTTCAGTTTTGTAGAGACCTTTAACATATGATGAGGGGAGATTTATCAGGGAAACTCAAGGACAGATGCAAATCGTTAATTTAGCATCAACATTCTCTCAGATGGATAGACTCTTGATTTGAAATTTTTACTTTGTGTTATTAAAGTTAAAAAGAATCTAATCTGTCTCCTTCATCTTATTCATGAATGAGGTACAACTTAGAAAGGTGAGTGGTTACTGCAAAATCACATCGCTAACCCAGGGTAGAGCCAGGACAGAGACACAGGCCTTCCCAATCTGGTGCTGCATTGTTGACAGGGAGGCAGAGCTATCAGCAAGAGTGAAGGTGGCGCCAGCCAACAGTGTTTCCTGTGGTTTTATTTCATTTATTTTAAACATTTTTTTCCATGGGACTTTCAGGTATGGTCTTTTATTTTTTAATGTTTATTATTTAGCGCTGGTTTATGAAGCTATATGAGTTCAGGATTATAGCTTCACACCTCAGTAGATGTATATACCTGTAACTTTCCATACTGCCACGAATCTTATTCAGTTCAACACATAAGAAACCAAAGCCTATGACATCCTTAGTTATTTGCTCTGCCTGGATCTCTATACCTACCAATCCTGAGCTCCAGAGATCTCAAATTCCACTATATTGCAGACTCTCACAAACTCTTACATTACACACATCCTTGCTCCTTGCAAAGCAATTGCAGTTGTTTAGCAGAGTCATCCTGAAAAAAACCTTATTGTGTTCTATGCAGTACGCACACACACACACACACACATACACACAATTATGTATAAAGAACTGGGCAAGTGTTTCATCCCAAGCATGACAAAAAGAACCAATGAGTATGGTTGCTGGGCTTTTTAAAGGGGTATATTGTGATTCACAATGAATTTCATTTCAGAATGGATAATGTTAAGAATTGGCACAAGATTCTCTTTAGCCATGTATGTATCTACTATAGTGTATATTGTGTGTATACAATATATTATAGCTTATAATATTATAATTACGAGTGTATAATTGCATACATTGTATTGTATATATGTATGTTAAACTTGGGAGGGAAGCTTTCCATTTTCAAATCTTCATCGTTTTCTCTTCTTAAAACAAATTCTTTTCCAATTACAGAAGAAATACAATATGTTAAGATTTAAAGGGTACATATCTCATGACCCAATAATTGCACTTCTAAATATTTTAAGGAAACATATGTACATGGACACAGAGAAGTTTGTGTAAAGATATACACAGCAGCATTGCTTGTAAAAATGGAATATTGGAAACGACCTTAATGTCCATTAATAGGAAAAGGAATAAACTATTGTTCAGCTGTTTCATATGAAGCAATACAGCAGCAAAACTAAGATGGCCCTGTACATGTTGACACACAGAGAGTCCCCAAATTTGTCTAAAAGGAGCAATCCACAGAATAATATATAGATATAATTTCCTAATAGTACATGCATTTGCATATACAAATGTGGGGGAAACCTGGAATCAAATACATCAAAATGACAGCAGTTATTAGCTTACATTACTTTTGGAAGGGGGTGGTGTGGAAGGAGGCCAAAAGGAGACAAAATGGAAGGTAAGAAGCTTATTAGACTTTTGTTGTAGGATAATGCTTTACATAAAAATTCATTTATATATTGTGATTGACATTAAATTCTAAAAAATAACATACAATTGTTACTTTCTAGTCACATAATAAAAGAAAAAAACAATACTTCCTCTTTTCTCCATAATTTGCTTATATCTTCTCCATTATTGGTCAACATTTTGATCGTTTCTTTTGTTTTGCTTTTACAAACATTATAGCAAGCAAACTTCCTATTTTTCTTAATCCCTTTAATTTTTTGTTTAAATTCCCTCATGTTATTATTTGTGTGTAGACTCTAAACACTGTTGTCGAGATAAAATACTTAAAACGTTGATAAATGCTGACAAATTGCCCAAGAGCATACTATCACTTCATTGTAAGAGAGCAGCTAATCTCAGAGTTGCATCCCAACTTCTGAGTGGGTTGCTCAGGTGCGCAGAGCAGACTGGTGGTTTTTGAAAGAATAGCCTCTCTTGCTTCCAGATTCAATTTGCCCCCTGGTGTCTCAGCTCAGTGTTGCTAGTAAAACATCTTGGCCAATCACTCTTTCTTTCTGTTCTACCTCTTCCCACTTCCCTTGTAAATAGATCTTTTTATAAATGAATGAATGAATGAATGAATAAGTAAGTAAGTAAATAAGTAAGTAAATAAATAAATAAATAAATAGATGGCAGAAGGGGCAGGCAGAACTTGGGACTTTGCCAACTGGCTCTTGATCTCTGCATATGGCCTGCTTGGACTCAGGCCTCGGCTGATTGGAAACACTCAGATAGGACAATAAGTACGTAGCCGCAAGCTAGCCAATACATTTTCTTTTCTCATACTCCTCCACCTCTTTTTTCCTCACTCCCTGTGTTTTCATAAGCACGGTTTTCCTTTCATAAGTTTTTGGGTTTTGCTTTTGGGTTGTGTCCTGTGTTCTGAAATACGTAGGTGAGGACTCACCAAGGGGGTGGTTCCATCCCCGAACCCCAGGTTTGCCCAGGTTCCATATAAACCTCTTTAGCCACAAATATAGCTCCATCTTCTGGAATATAAAACAAATTTCCCCAGGACAGGTTCTAGCACACCAGGCAACATTTTCAAACTGTCTCTCAAACTTTGGTGTCCACATAAAAAGACTTAAAAAGTCTTTGTCATAAAAAGTCAAAATTTTCTCCCACGTTTGAAAAACTGTTATCAAAGATAGACAGGTTTCTTTTTTTCACTCAAACTTTGAAAATATACTCTTCAGAATTGTAAGATTACTTTATAAAAGTGGTGAATGTAGGTGGTGAAAATGCTTTCTGTGACTCATAATTAGATAACACCCAACTGGGAAAGAAGACCAGAAAAGTATTTTTTACTAGAGAAATGTAATAAGATGTTGCCATCATTTAGGGCAGCATACTGGTACTTTACAAACATAAAATTACAGCTTTATAAACATCCCAGTTAGTGTTTATATCTGAATACCCTAATTTCACATACTTAAAATCTTTAATTAAAAAAAATAACAGCAACAATTCAATTGCAAGTTGACAAATAGGACAAAGTTCTTTGACAAAAATAGCCATTAAAAGCTAGCACATAGTTGCAGAATGTATTGCACACTGGCTTTTTAAATGAAATATTTATGTCAAAATCATAAAAAAAAACATAACATAGAAGCTAATAATTATGCTGTAATGGTGAATACTGGTTTTGAGTTGCTATTTTAATGGTATTTACTCTGTAATATAGGTGTGTCTGACCTTTGGTTTTATTTTGTTTTTCCTCATGCCTCTTATTTAGAATTTCTAAAGAGTAAACACAATGCCATTTAACTATTCATTGACCACCCAGAAGCAAAAGTTCAGCACAGATAGTCTTTATTATAGTTTAACTAGAAACAGAGCAGATAGCAAGTTCACGAGGTATTTTTTATATTTATTCTTTTAAAATCAGGCTTCAATGACAATAATCAAAAGCGAGCCTTAACTGCACAGATATTTGATCACTATTATAATCTCCAAGGGCACAAAAGCCAGCAGCATAAAGTAACATAACAGTAATGACTTTGAGCATCGGTGATGTGACAAAAATGGAGATCACTGCATTAAACTCTATCCTTGTATTTCCTTAAGCTTCTTCTCAAATACTGAATAATAACTGTGACTTAGCAAAATGACATACATGCACAGTATTCCTATCAGATATCAGTATTTCTATCTCAATATCAATAACAAACTTTTCTTTTACTCCAAAATTCAATGATTCATGGTTCTACTCCATGAATGTATTAGAGTTATTGGTACAATGCAAACTTGACATTGTTTTCAAGGTCATATAGCAGATTGACTTCGCATTTGGTGCCCAGCTGTGTGCCCTAATTTTTCATCTTTTATTTTCTTAATGCATTTAACTACATTTCATTAGCCCTGAGATAGTCAATAACCTGCTAGTGATTGTACACTTTTCATCTATACTTACTCCACATTGTTTGAACCCCACATAAGTATTTCAGATTATTTGCAGACAGTTGTAACTAAAGCAATGACAAAATTTAGACTAGTGTAGTTAGGCTGCCAAGAAGCCCTTCACCCAAGAGTTATATATTTTTATGCATTTTCTACTTGCTAAAATTCTATCTATAATTTTCTGTCAATAATAAGTGCTTTTCATTTTGCTCATTTCTATAGATACACACTTTGCTTCGTCTAGAAAGCAACATTTTTTTTTCCTTCTCTAAAAATAAATGTAGTTATCCAACTGAACAGGTGCCAAAAAAGATTAGACTCTGAAGTGCAGATTGACAAATATGATAATGCCTAGCAGAGAAATATGCTTATAAGAGGAACTGAATATATGTTCCTTCCACATGGAATGAGTGAACTATAAGATTGCTGCTAAAGGTGTGTGTTTTCATCACAGGTTGTAACCAATTTTGTGACTATGGAACCCAGGTTACCAGATAACTCCCCCTCAAATGTAAATCCAAGAACTTGAAATCTTAAAAAATGGATTGAATTATCAGAAAAGTAAGCAAATTAATAAAAATTGCTACTACAGTATTAGTTGATAGGGAAAAAAATTTACTTTCCACTAAATCTTATGTCCATCTAAATGAGGGAAAAAAAGAACTAAAGAGTGTTAGCTAATATAATTTTCTCCACATTTCTCCTTGCAGTTTTTTTTGTTTATATATTTATTCTTATTAATGTCTCTAGTGAAAGAGAATCTTATAGTCTAGAGGTATTTCACCATGGCCTTAGGTATATGTGGTTAGCGAAAAACTGGTGTAAATGTGAGACTGTATTTTCAGATCATGCCATATTTCTATATATACTTTTTTTTGCTAACACTAAATATCTCCTATTTAAGGGATGCTGTATAGAATATGAGATAATCTGCCAATTTACTACGAGATTGTTTGCTTATAACAGTTTTTATTGATAGCTATAAAACATTCGGCACACTTGTCACCTAACATATTAATAAGGAACTATTACTCTTTTTAGAAAGCATCACTGAAAATTCTTCAGTTAATTGCTTTGGCCGAATATTTTCACAAGTCACAGAACAATTGCGATGGCAAAAACATTGACGATACAGTTCATGGTTCGGTTCTCCCATCTTACAGTACAGGTTCCTGAAAACACACACAAAAAAGAACTTTGAAATACCAACAAAACATCAAAATTACCAAGAGCAATAAATGCATGTACTTTTCATAGGTTTTAATATCTATTCCCTGCCATCTGTCAAATCTTTGTTTTAGAATTGTCTGAAGGCCTGTTTGTTACTGGGCATGAAGCAATTCTGCTGATAAAAGTCTTTCCAGAACTTAATTGGAGAACAAGAAGCATTGACAAAAGATGTCCTGTATGATTTTGCCAGAAGTTGGCTTTTGTTTGAATCAGCTTGAAGTCTCTTACCATCAGATGTGGTATCCCAGAAACATGAGCTGGCCGTGTGGAAGCCATACGCACTCCTCTGGGCCACAGCACAGGTCACTGAAAGCAAAGCCACTGGTGAGAATGCTTACAAAATGAAAGAGAGCTGAATCTAAATGTATGAGTCCAGAGTGCCAAAATTTGTAAAATAACAGAGAATGTAGCATTCAGCAAACAAATTGAAGAAAATAAAATTCTCAAAATCCATCATTTTGATCATCTACCAACATTTTTGACTCCATTGTATTCAATGCGTCTGTTGCTCAGGACCATAACTATTAGTGACTGTACTACAGGAAAATTCTGCATCAAGTTGTATACTGTGTCCCATGGGCTTATATAATGCAGATACAAAAAATGTTTTTTTCACTTTACGATTATTGCGTGGCATGTCAGATTGCTACACGTAATGAAACATGGGACACCTTAAAGAAGACAATAGGGCTGAGGTGGTTTCAGTAGAGAGAGATGGTTTCAGTAGAGAGAGATAACTGATCTAAGTGTAAGATATGATGCTATCAAGGGCAGGTAGATGACTGGCAAGAGCTCAAACAGCTTCTGTGCAGTGTAAGAGCTCCATCCACCCTTTGTGTAGCATCATATACTGCCTTTTTGGACAAGTCAGTCAGCAGTCCTTTACACTCAATCAGTACCCAGCTTTAGTGTCCATCACTCACTGACATTCTCTAAATTCACAGAAAAACCACAAAGTTAAAGGAGAGTAAACAGGTGGGGAAGGACAGTGACACTTACCAATGTATTTATAAGCCTTTCCAAGCTTAACCAAATGCGCTAAGGATTGTTCCACTATGCTTGCAGTCCATTGGTTGATATTGTTCTGATTGTAATCCTCACCACCTAAGACACCATCTATGCACTAAAAGGGCCAGAGAAACAAATGACACACAAATTGCAGCAAAAATGTGTCTAAAATATAAAATACATCTGTAACAATAGAGTATCTTAGAAAATATCATCTGATATTTTTTATGTTTCAAAATAATAATTTTCAAAGCATTTCCTCCTGTGTTGTCTTACTTTATAAGATACTATAAGTCATATAAAGATAAATATGATATGATTGCTGCTGTAAAGAGCTTGTTCTAGCAGAGAAGCTAATGAAAGATTCTATAAGACAAGGAACACTAATCAATGGTGATAAACTCTATTATAAAGGGAATATGGAATCAGGGTAGAGTTTTAAAAAGGGGGACATCAATTGATTAAGAAATAGTTTTGAAGCAGCTGGGATTTGAACTTGACAAAGAATGAGATTAACTTTAAAAATTCTCTGGCCCACATCCAAAACACGGACAAGTGCTGACAGAGATGTGGTGAGAAAGGAACACTCTTACACTGCTGGTGGGAATGTAAACTGGTCCAGTCACTATAGAAAGCTGTGTGGAGGACCCTCAAATTAATGGAAATGGAACTACCATTTGACCCAGCAATTGCTCTCTTGGGGATCTACCCAAAGGAGACCTCAATGTGGGTACAAAGGGACACCTGTGCTTGGATGTTTAGTGCAGCACTATTTATAATTGCAAAGACATGGAAGCAACTGAAATGTCCCAAACAGATAACTGGATGAAAAAAATGTGGTATATATACATAATGGAATATTACTCATCAATTAAAAATGACAGATTGGATGATTTTATGATAACATGGATGTACTTAGAAGAAATCATATTAGCAGAAACAAGTCAAAAAGAAAAAGACAGACACCAAATGGTTTCACTATTATATGGGACATGGGAAAGATAAACAAAAGGCCATGAAGAAAAGTCAAAACAAGCTAACAACCAAATTGAAGCACACAACGGGGAGGGGGGAGTCGGTCAGGGAGGGTGAGGGGGGGTGAACCCTGGGGATTACAGAGATGTGAAATTTATATATAAATAAATTATTTAATTAAAAAAAGAGAAACTATCTTCCCTTTTAGAAGGTTATTCTGACATATCCTCTAGCATGATTTTTTAAAAGTATTAAAACATGTTTATTTCTTTCCATAATGAAAATAATGTTAATGGGCATCCAACAATAGGCTAGCCATTGCTTCTAAGATGGAATGTACTCTCAAGGAAACTGAGACAGACTTCTAATTCAAAATCCTTACTGATATCCCTGGCTGGCAGTCATGGGGTTTCACCAAAGGCTTCTCTTAGTGTATAAGTAGCTGACACTACCAATGACACTGGAACACAGGACCAATGTGACACCAAAGGTATCAACTATAAGACAGATCTTTGAAACACTAAGAGAACATGAGAGAAAGTCACCATCTTTTTCCCTTACAACTTTCAAATAGGAGTTATTGCAATTCGTTAGGCATGGAAAAAGAAAAGCAATTCTCATGTATATAATTATCTTCCCATTCATATTATGCAATTGCTTAGCTAGAAGACAATTAGCACACCTGCCACTAAAAGTAAATGGACAAATATTACTTTTGAAGTGCTCTCGACAGAAAGAGATAATTTTCTACAGTGCTTGCACGCATCCACTCTGAAACCTGATTAAGAATGATGCTTTAGTAGCACAATCTTAAGACCTTTAAAAAAGTTATTATTGTTTTTATTGAGATAACAATGGTTTACATTGTTGATTGTTCTTTAGAGGTATAGGATCTTCCCCTTAAATTTTACTACCACACCCACCACTAATGCCCCCACAGTCCACCATCATAGTCCATTGTGCTCTCTCCTGCTTTGTTCTCAATCCTTCCCACACGGCCCCACCCAATCATCTTTTCTATAATCAACTTCCTAAGATTGTTTTTCCCTCTGAAGTAGAAAAAACACTAATTTGAAGGGAAACACAATCTTTGGTTTTAAATATTTGCCACCTATGTGCTGTGTGACCTTTTACAAGTGACATCACATCTTAAATTTCCTATCCTTAAAGCAGGGATCAGTCTCATGGGGTTGTCATGAAGACAGAGTGACAGCCAAGTGCTCAAACACAGTGACTGCCACAGAGTAAGCACAAAAGTCATGTTAGATATTATTATGCCATCATCATTATCACTAATACTAATTTGTTTTTTTCTAGTTTCATTGCTACAGAGTTGACCTAGAACATTGCATTAAGTTTAAGGTGTATAACACAATGATTTGATACATACACATGTTATGAAATGACTACCACAGTAACAGATCCATCTCACATAGCTTGTGTGTGTGTGTGTGTGTGTGTGTTGAGATGATTTAAGATCCATTCTTGGCAACTTTCAAGTACACAATACAGTACTGTTAACTGTAGCCATTGCAAACTGTAGTATTGCACATTAGGTCCCCAGAACTTATCCATCTTATTGCTGGAAATATGTACATTTTAACCTCATTCCCCTGTTTCCAATCACCAGTAGCCACCACTCTCTTCCCTTGTTCTGTGAGTTTGGTATTTATAGATTCTGCCTATAAGAAATCATTCTTTGTATTTTCCTGAGTTACTTTGCTGCAATTATGTTAAATATAAGTGATAGGTCCTGGAAAATAAAGTGCTCATTTATTTATAATTCAGCTCAATAAGATACATACACATATACACACAAATATGCAACTTTAATCTACTACAATTAGACTAAAGGTTCATAATGGCACTAATTAATATGGACTCTTAATCTGGGTAGTATAAAATCTTCACAAATGATAACATGTAAACAGAAATTAAATTTACAAATACTGTAGTGGTTCACATTAGATAACATATAAACAGAAATGAAATTTACAAATGCTGTAGTGGTTCACATTATTCTCCTAGAATGGTCAGTGACAAGACAGTTAGGAGGGCCAGTGGGTTAAGCCTCAAGGGGACAGAATTGTAATTGTGGCTTTACCATTCCCAAACTGACCACCTTGGCACAAACCTCTTCCTCTCTATGTTGCCTTTTCTTAATGGGGACTCATTTTTTTTTTCTTATCTAATAGAACCACGCCATGCTTTCCTTTAAACAAAAGAAAACATCATGAGGGTTGTGGATCCCGCTGTAAATAGCCCTGCTAATTACTCTAATTGACATTTAGCTTTTTTCATTACCTTTATCCAGGAGGTCCACTAGATAATGAGGTCCTTAACCTACTCTGTATTCCCTGGGCTAAACTCAGGAGCGAGGCACAAATGCTTGTTCTTGAGGTAATATTAGCTTTAATATACTCTGTGGGCATGCTAAATCAAATATATTTTAGACTAAGTTCCAAGTTAATACCATGTTTCTTTGAGAATTTATTTGGGGGCAAAGTCTATTACCGACAATAATTAAAATATATGCTTATTAACCAATAAGTGACTGAGACTTCAGCAGAGAAACTAGGGAACCTGAGAGGCTCAGAATAAGGAGTCGAAGGAAAGAAAACCAAGAGATGAGCAAGAAAAAAAGAACAGCAATGCCTGGTGGAATTGCTGATCACCCTGGAGATACTGAAATGTGTGCCTCTGAATCACAATGTTATAACCCATGCTCCCTCAATAAATTAAAAAAAATAGTGTTTTCTCCCAAGCCTTTATAATGTCTCAAAGACAGAAGACGGGTGGCTCCTGGGAAAAGAGGGGAAGGGAACAGGGAGAGCTGTGTAGCTGCAAGTTACCTCTAGCCAACCTGAGATTTTTTTGAAGCCTAATATTTCATATAAAAATTCAAGTGAAGCCTGATTTCACATCATGATATATTAGTTTGTTTTTATTAGTGTTTTCAGTTCAATTATTTACATTACTTAATTCCCTCTTATCCCACCTGTCATTACTGCTCCCAGTGGAATGGCATTACCTGGCAGGTGGGAGGTAACCATTGTTGCGTCATGCTCATTTAGAAGAGTCCATCTCACAGCTCCAGCCTGGAGCTCCAACAACCTGCTAAGGGTTTCTCTCTGCTAACTCAAGCTTTCCCTCTTGCAAGCAGGGCAGGAGTTAGCAAAAAAAAAAAAAGTTCTACTTTTCAGCCCAGACTTTACCAGTAATAAATGTGGTATTTTGTTCATTTGTAGGAACTCTTCTGTCTTTTCATTTGGTTCAGGACTTGGATAAAGAAGTACTAGTTGAAAGGCTACTTGAATACCCCACCAAACCTTTTTTCATGTCCCACTGACCCAGAAGCATCCTTCTTGACTTATCCCTTTCAAAAATGAGGTGATCCCATCTGCCTTTCTCATGACCCCCACCCATTCTACCACCCACCACACAACTGCCTTCACTTGTTCTTTCGCATCAGGTATTTACATTCTGCTTAAACGACTGCTCCCAGACTACATAATTTTGATGCCTGATTTTGAACTATTATTAGCAGGCTCTTCAACCCATTCAGCCCTCTCAGACCTCAAGTTGGCTGGTAGAGGGGCAGCCTGGGGTGAGTTCTGGGTAAGCACGGGCCCTAAGCCTGTCGGCAGGTGATACCCTATCTCAGGGTGGGCTGAAGAGGTGCTGAATGCCCAGAGGTAAGTCAATCCCACCTAGACCAAAGGCAGGTCTGCCTGCGAGGGCACAGGCCCTGACAGTCATACCTGCGGTACAAGCTTGCCTTCCGGGTCAGCTCATTTTTCCCCTAGAAGTTGGCACAGTTGAAAATGACTCAATACTATTAAAAGTGTTCATAAATACCTTACCCACACTGTAGTCTGTATGTGACACAGTAGATAAAGGTCCTCTGCCAGAAATGATTGCCAAAGAGAACTCTATTTGCCTTACGCAAGAACCGCATTATATGTTTCCAGTAATTTTCTTAAGATTTTTATTTGACATATATCAGTGTCTAAATGATATTATTTTTCTAATCACTTGGGGCTACAATAGAGTACACAGTGGCCACAAACAGATTTCTAGGGTCCTTTATCTGACAAAGACATATAATTTACCCATATAAAAGTGTGTGTGTGCTGTAACACATAGTGTGTGTACGTATGTATATATACATATGTATATATAAGTATACATATATTTTCAGCAGTAACATTCAAATAGTATTTTGCTTACAGGAACAAAAGTTCTTTTGTTCCAAGATAGGGCACCAATTTTAGACAACAGCAAACCAGTTTTCTAGACTAATACTTTCAGAGTAAGCCTCAAGAAGCCTGACAGCATACAACAAAACACAGAAGCAACCCTATAAAGTGTCAAGGAATAAACATTTTAAATCTTGTTTTAATACTAAGGTATCCAACTTTGTACTGAATCAAAACATTTAAAACTTCTATCAATGCAGTATGCTTCCGGATGAACAAGAAGTTGAACTCACCTCTTTAACAATATTGTGGGCTTCATCAGTATTAAAGCCAACCTAAAGGGAAAAACAAAAGGTAAAGTGACTTTCAACACACCTTCCTTTTATTTGCAGCAATGACGATGCACTGAAAATCGAGGCTGGACTAAACAAAAGTGTCATTGACAAGGGAACATTCCGGTGTACTCAGGTATACAGCTGTACTCAGTCTGCTAATAGCACCTTGAACACTTAAAATTGCAAGGGAGCTGTCCCTACCAACGTGCCTGGAGATTTTGATTCATTAGGTCTGACACAGAGCCTGAGCAATTTTTTAAAAAGTGCTTTACTGGTGATTTGGAAGGATGCCCTAGATTGAGAATTGCTTTGTTGTAAAGGTGAGAAAATAGCAGGAGGTAGATATAAAAAGTACATAGGAAATGGTTGCAGCTAAGTGAGGATGAAGTGATTCATGCAAAAGAATGCTTAACAGGTTTTCAAATTTTGTTTTATAATTGATGTTGGACAAGAATGTGGATTTTCAAAATTCAAGATTATGAAAATGCGTCATCTGTTAAAGCTAAGATCCTTTTAATACTACACAATAGGTCTGGCAACTTTCTCTTTTTTTTGGACTGCCTTGTTAAAATCCTAAACTAAAAACATCCAAGAGTCCTAGACTACAGAACTAGGCTATGTGGGAACAATGAAATCTGAACCAAAACACTCTATACGATTTGTTTCCATGGGGATGGCTTTTAGGGTCTTTACGACATCAGCATTTTTGTAAATTCCACTATCCAATTTAAAATCAGCTCATGAAACAAGAAATTCTGCAAACAAGTATTGTCTTGAGTATCGATTTAAAATATTTTTAACTCATTTAACTACACCACAGAATTCCGTAACAACAAAATCATAAAACCAATCTAAATAATTAGGATATGATGAAAACAGGTCTCACGCTTTAACTTTATAAAAAATGATCACTCTGCCCTAAAGTGAGGTCTTTACATTTTCAAAAGTGGCCTATGAATGAAATGATGTCCATTTGGAAGGTGACCAAATAATCAGGAAGTACTGAATGGCCATAGGAACACATGCAACCTTGACTCTTCAAAAAGACCTAGTTAGGAAGTACTGCGGGGTCTGGTGGAAGTCAGGAGATTGGCATTTGTGAAGGCTGGGGGAGGGAGGGGGGACGGACACCTGAGTATGAGCTAACGACAGAATGGCTTGTGTCTCAAGTCTGTATTTCTAAAATGAGAATACGTTGCCACTATCCTGCCCCTTGTCTCACAGATCTAAAGGCATTAAATACAGCGTTAGCTTCTGCAGACGCTCAGAGATCCAAGGGGACGGGCAGAAGCCCTACCGGAGGTCCACCTCACCCTGGACCTGTGGTTCCCACTGGTCAGACATCTTTGTGTGATCTGTCCTTGCAGGCCTGTCACGGAATGTGCTGACCCCCAACAGACCTCAACATCCTGAGTGGTTAGAGAGGGGGCAAACTTGTCGCGGTGTAGTGGGAGGCCTAGATTTCGAAGGAGGATCCGTGATGCCCGGCAGTTTTAACTTTGGGTAAGTCACTCAGCCGCCATGAAAAGTCACATCAGTAACAGGAAGGTAACAACTGACATCAGCGGGTTCAGAGGCGGTTTGGGGAGGTTTCAGGAAGCAAGAGCTCTACAGCCCCATAGCAACCTCCTTCCAGCCCACCCAGGAGAGGGTGCCCGGGAGCCGAAGGGCTCAAGCACTCCACCGCGGTCCCCGGGCCGCGGTACCTGCTTTGGGAACGCCAAGAGGCCCAGGAAGCAGCCAGGAAGACCGGTTTCCAAGGCCCGCCCTGCAGATGGGCAGTGCCCGTCACCCCATCCCCACCTCTCGCGCCCCAAGTCAGGCCGTGCACCCCTCGGTCTCGACCCCGCTGCCGACCCCAAGAGTCGCTGGCCGCCCCTGCCACCCCAATTCTCAACCCAACACTCTGAGGGCCTCAGGGTGGGGCGATCGGGGCGGGCGGGGCGGGGCAGATCTCCGGCCCAGAGCAGAGGCCCGGGGCTCGGAGGCCGCCGTACCCCAACTTTCCCGGCTGCCGACACTGTAGCCCACCCGGCCGAGATCCCGCTCCCGGGCGAGCGGGGCGGGGGTCGCCGACAGGCGGCCGGGGGGCGGTACCTCGTCGCAGTGGCGGTGGTACTCCTCCATGGTGGCGCTGACTTTCCCAGGGGGCGGAGCGACGGGCGGGTCCGGCTCCCAGTCGTGTAATGGCCTCGGTCCCCCGCTCCCCCCCCTTTGCGTTCCAGGGCGTTCCACACGTTGACCACGCCTTCATGACGCAGAGGCACCGCCTTCCTGGTAGCTTAGACAACTGGAGGTGCTCCCCGCTGCCTTTGACCTTTCGGGGAAACAAGGGGCGGTTGTTAAAGAGTCAGTGTGGAGTGGCTGGGGTGACCTAGTGGCAGTGAGTGTGGAGCGTGTTGTTGCCCATAGCTGCGGTTATCTGCATAGATTCGTTCATTATCAAGCAAATCAGTGTAGTTCATGCAAGCCACCCCCACTCCTTCACTAACTAGTTATGCTACTTGGAAAAAGTTAATCTACACTCACAGTTTGCTCATATGAACACTTAAAATTAAACCCATTTCACTTATTTTTTTGGTAAGAATGTAATGAGTGTTGCTTGCACAACCTCAAAATCACATGCTCCCATACCTCTCCTCCTTCATCAGGACAGGGAAATAGCTGATGTATAGGAGAGAACGTAGACATATCCTAGATTAAATTAGAAATCTTAGCAAGAGAATAATGGTTACATTTATTTAAAAATGGCAAAGTTCCCTTTGATCCCAAGGATTCCCTCACTTAACCCTTAGCAATTCAGCAAGTTTGGGTCTGTTTCCATCACTCCATTTTTCAAGACGAATCTCAGGTACAGAAGGTTTAAATAATTTACCCAAGGTCTTATTTCCGGTAAGTAATAGACAAACTCAAATAGTCTGAGAGCAGCACCCAAATTCATTTTCTGTTGTTGCCATAATAAATCACCTTAAATGTGTGGCTTAAAATAGCACAAAGTTAGTATTTTGTGGTGTTGGTGGTCAGAAGTAGTAAATGGACACATAAGGGTATATTCCTTCTGGGAGTTCTAGGAGAGAATTCTTTTCCCAGCCTTTTCCAGAGAAGCTGCCTGTATTCCTAAACCTCCATCCTCAAAGCCAGCAGTTTTGCATCTTTTCTCCTCTTTGACCTCAGCTTCCATCCTCCTGTTCTTCTCTCAAGTTCCTTAATCCTATCTGCAAAACTATCTTTTGCCACATAATGTAACATAATCACAGGTTCCAAGGATTCAGATGGGGACATCTGTTGGGGGTGACATTATTCAACCCATCACAACTACGATTCTATTTTACTCCCTAAAATCAAAGTTGGAAGGTTTATTAGTCTTCTAATTTAGCTCTTTTATTTTACAAGTAATACTGGAATGCAAAGGGTGATGTAGCTTGTACAAGGGTACATAAATAGTAACTGAAGCCCTGAACTTCAGACCCTTCAATTCTCTGCTTTCATTTTAAGGGACTTTCAGACCCTTCAATTCTCGGCTTTCATTTTATGGGCTGAGACAACACCAAATTGGCCTGTTTACCTAATAATGTGAAGTTTGCTTCTAATTCTCCTATATTGCAGGTCATCAAGTTGACTGCAGAAAATCTACAATTGTAATTCATAGAGAAATTCCTATTTCTCCTCTTCAGGATACTTTTTACTATCTTACAAGCAATTCCAACATTATATGAGGAGGCTTATCAGTGTTGCAATACCAACCTTATTTTCCTAAAGAATTATTTCTTTTTTTTTAAAAAAAAGGAATTGTATCTATGTTGATATACGTCAAGCACAGAAGTAAGATCATCTTAAAATTGTATGGGCCACTCCATCATCACATCTTAGGTTTAGATTGTGTGAGATCTCATGATCAATATAAAATGAGGCAAAGAATGATTGTTTCTATTGAAATAGGAAGGGCCCCAAGATAAGGGCAGGACAGACTCAAGGATAAGATTTTGCTATTCCCACAAGCTAGTAAACAAGGGGGTAAAAACGTGATGACTCAGGGCCTGGACACCTCCTGCCATAAATTTCTTTGGCTCATTATGTTTTTCAGTTTTGTTTTGTTTTATCATTTCTGAGCTTTCTCTCCACAGCTTATCAACTTGCTATTATGGGAAGAAAAGGGTATTACAAACCCAGAAGAGTTACAAACCTTGAACCAGACCAGTTCAGACTGAAGCTGTGGGCATATAGCTTCCACACGAAGGTCATGAGCCCTGCATGACCACCGGGCTACAGCTGATGGGTGCCCATAACTAGCAACAAGAAATGGGTTTGAGCTAAGTTTACTTTCCTTGTTTTCTCAACCAGTGGAGTTTAATTCCTTTGTTCCCCAAACCCAGTCCTAAAACCTATGTAGAACCATAGGTCTGGTCCTTCAAAGAGTCTCTCTAATGCCCAGGAATTCTCTTTCCCTGCTCTTTTGACAATAAAAACATAAATAATATTGACTCCTTGCCTTCCCTCATCAGTGTCTGTGGAGTACTCATTTCAATTGTTTAAAAACCATCCACCCTTTTTACTGTTAAGTCATAAAGAGACATCAGACTTAGAAGTAAAGATTACAGGGTGAGTCAACATAACTACTAGCAGCATCAAAGGAAGAGAAAACAGGACTAGGGCAATATGAATTAATAATAAATTGGGAAGGACAATTGGGAAGGAGTGAACTGTGAGCACGTGCTGGAAGTACCAGTGGACAGAATCTGATGAAAATTTTTATTTGAGATAAGCACCTAAAGAAATAATGGAAAAAAGACCTAAACCTCACTATATGCTTATGAGTCATCCTGGCCATTGGCGTTTTCTCTGTCATCCTTGGTCAATTGTAGGTCCTTGTTTACAATGCTCCTTTTCAGCTTTTTCCAGGCTTTTTAGTGGAGAATCCACTTTTGTTTTATCTGTGTCAACTCCTTCTTAATGACCTAAAGGTCATCTCCTTTCAAGTTTCCAGATCTGGAAGAAGAGCTTCACTGTTCCACTCTTAGAATTGAAGCCAATGTTGTCCCTTTGTGTTGTGCTTCCTGTGACACACTGGCATTTCGAGGACACCACAGGCCGAGTCATAGTGGCAGAATCAGGGACACGTGTTACTGCACATCCTGTCGCCCTGACCCCTCTGAAAGTCCCAGTCCCAGTCAGAAGGCCAGCAGCAAGCCCTGCCACAGAGCATTGCATACCTGCTTTTCCTCCATTCACTTTCGGCAGTCAGCTTAATATCTACAAGTGCCTGGCAGTCACTCTGCCATCCTCTCCCATCACAACAGCGCAGGCATTCCTCTCATGAACAAATTCAATGAAGAAAAGTCCTTATGAGCAGAGCAACCCACAACTGTGCTCTATTTCAAGAAGATTGCCTCCAGCTCAAACTTCTGGACCACAAGAGTATTGGGATTTCAAACTAATACCCGAGAGAGTTCCTGGGGCCAGGCTCTCTTATTGGTGACTTTGCTGCCCTTTGCCTTTCATAAGATTCAGAAAGCTGAAAAATGTAGCTGAAGATAGGAAAAAAATATTCAGAAAAGGTGCAATAATATATGTATTTCATGTGATTCTGTTATGTGGTAACCAGGCTTGGGGGAAGTAGGGAGAAGAGATTCGATTCTGAATCTCTTACTCCCTGGTTCTGCATATATTTGGGGGATAATACATTCTTTTGTTTTGCCCGTGGAACCGCAGGCTCTGGTTGCCCGGGGTACCACAGACTCAAGCAATCCCCAGCCTCAGCTTCCCAGGTAGCTGGGATTGCAGGCAGGTGCCACCACCCCCACCTGTGCCCAGCTGTGTTTATTTTTATTATTATTTTTTTTTTTTGGAACTACGGCCCCCAGCGGGACTCGAACCGTGATCCCTGGCCCCGGCCACTTCATAGGCTGAAGCTTACAGGCACGAGCCACCGTGCCCGGCCGGATAATACATTCTTAATGAACTCCACCGCCACCTCCCACCTCCACGCCAAAGTGATCCCAGGACTGCGACTTCCATCATGACTTCCTGAAGGGGCCATTACTGGGAAGGAAAGGTGGAATCAAACGTCCATGTCCATATTTGGTATAAACAGGAAGTGTGGGTGTGTGATCTCCAGGTACTTCTTACCTTGTGCCTAGATCAGACAGCTGGAACAAATCTCTCTCCCCCCTCTCCTTCCTTTCCCCCCTCCCTCCCTCCCTCCCCTTCTCTCTCTCCCTCCTCTCTC
>PVHY01006213.1:0-76389 GCA_004024945.1 Uropsilus gracilis
GTGTAATGTTTGCTTCATAGAAGGTATTTGGTAGCTTTCCTTCTTTCTCAATTTTTTGAAAGAGTTTTAATAGTACCGGTGTTAGTTCCTCTTTGAATGTTTGGTAGAACTCATTTGTAAAACCATCAGGACCTGGGCTCTTGTTTTTAGGGAGAGTTTTGATGACTGCCTCAATTTCACTGCTTGTGATTGACCTGTCAATCACATGCAGGTATCCTCTTGACTGTAGTAAACATTACCACCTAAACAACCATATACTAATCAAGTTCAATTTTAAAGCCAGAAGCAGTTTTAAATAGAAATCACCTGCATTTAATACCTATCAAAATAGTAATCAAAGAAATGTTCTCATTTTAGTAAGTCTTTATTGATAAAAATAAATTGACATGCTTTAAAGCCTATTTTTATATTTTAAAAACTGCTAAATCTAAAAACTATTCATTACATTTTGTTTCTCAATTCCTTAGTAATTAAACAGATGCATTTCAAATTATTTCAAAGTTTGCAATGAAGTGCTATAGCTCTATAGATATAACTGACTTTATAATTATGGGGCTTGTATGCTTTAGGTACTTTCTAAACAAACCTATAGAGGCAAAATGCTTCTTACATGTATTAGTTTTTGTGTTCAAAACCTGCCAGATAGATAGATAGATAGATAGATAGATAGATAGATAGATAGATAGATAGATATAAAATGTATATATATATATGTAAAACTTTGAACAATGTTCTTAATTCTTCAAACTACCTGTAATATAGGAACATAGGAATTCCTGATATTGTGACAATTAAAAATGTATACATATGAAAGTCCTGAAATAAAGCCACACATGTATCATCAACTAATCTATGACAAAGTGGCAAAAATCATATATTGGAACAAGGATAGTCTCTTCAATAAATGGTGCTGGGAAAAGTGGAATGGCACATGCAAAAATGGTACTACCTCACACCATTCACAAAAACCAAATCAAAATGGGTAAAAGACTTGGACATAAGACCTGAATTCATATACGAAAACAAGCAAAATACTTCATGACCTATATCAAAGAAATATCCTCCAGGACACATCTATAAAAGCAAAGAAAATGAAGAAAAACAAACAGCTGGAACTATATGAAACTAGAAAGTTTCTGCACAACAAATGAGACAATAGCCAAAACAGACACCCAACTGAATGGGAAACATCTTTTGCACTCCACTCAACTATGAGGGTCGAATATCAAAGATCAACAAAGAACAACTTAACAAAAGTGAAGCGAAAAGCCCAGTCCAAAAATGGGAGATCTTAAAGACACTGCTCCAAAGGAAATATAAATGGTCAACAGGCATATGAAAAAATGCTCAACATCACTTATAATCAGAGAAATGCATATCAAAACAATAGTGAGCTACCCCTCACACTGATAAGAATGGGCAAAAAATGGACAACAACATGGATGTGGATTTGGAGAAAAAGGAACATCTTTACACTGCTGGTGGGAAGGCAAACTGATCCAGCCACTATGGAAAGTTATATGGAGAACCCTCAAATTATTGTTAATCAAACTGCGATTTGATAAAGCAATCCCACTTCTGGGAATCTATCCAAAGTATATCAAAACACTAATTCAAAAGGACACATGTACTCATATATTTATTGCAGTACAATTTACAATAGCAATAATATGGCAACAATCCAAATATTCCGAAACAGTTGAATTTATCAGAAAGTTGTTATATAGTCACACAATGGAATATTTTTCAGCAATCAAAAAAAATCAAGTTAATGCATTTGTGATAACGTGGATAGACCTAGAAGGAATCATGATAGTAGAAATAAGTCATAAAGAAAAAGAGTGATACTAGATGATCTCATCTTTATGCAGAATATAGGGAAGCAAATAAAAAGGAAAATTAAAACTTAAAACTACAAACTGGCTGCAGAACTGAAATATGGAGAAAGGGAAGGGGAGAGGGGTAAAATTGGGGGAGGGATGGGCATAAGAAATTAAGTTGATGATTTACAGGTGACAAGTTGGTGGGAAAACCTAGGAGTATGCAGCAATATTATATACATACATGCAATTTAAAGAAATGTAATGCCCCAAATAAAAATGTATACATAGCAAAAAAATGTATACATAGCTAAATAAATTACTGCAATTTTTATTAGGGACTAATAAAGCTCTTGATAGGAATCTATTTAAGGCTCTTAAAATTTCCTTTTGCAACAATTAGAGACTTCATAAACTTTATGATTGTTCTGAGATGCACTGATTATGAAAAGGGGATCAATATCTACAAATGTGGATTCATAGAAAGTAAAGGCATCAGATGATAAAATGGAAGAATTATTTAGTTCAAGGGAAACTTCATGAACATTAAACATGGAGAATTTTTCTCTTATTCCAAATTTTAATTATAGTAACTGAAAAGGATCTAACAGAATACTTCTCAAGCCTAAGATAAATTTTCAATAAGAAAACGGACTGAACAGGAAATATTTTGCTCTGAGATTACTGGAGTTTTCTTGAAATTAATAAGGATTAAATAGACATCTTGTTGGTAAGGTTGAGCCATTCTGTGCAAAAAGAGTTTTCTGCTGTTTTTATGTGGAGTATGAATTTGAATGATTCATGAAGAAGCAATTGAAAAAGAACAAAAGGGAGAAAAATAAATGTCTTTGCTAAGCTGTACAAGTAGTAAATTTTGAAAGTAAAAGCAGGAAAAGATAATGGCCTCTAAAATAAAAGAAATTGTCCACATTTTAGAATGCTAGAGTTACATAATTCTCAAATTCAGTACCTTCTTAAAAATAGCGTAATATTTTAGTTTTTTTGTGACAGAAAAATAAACTTTAATGCTAGATTATGCCAAAGTGATATTCATAATTTTTTGCCTTTGAAATTCCAAAATAATTTTCTCTTTCAGAAGGAAAAATGAGGAATCAAAATATGTCAATGTAGATAACAACATATATTTTAATGTCTTTGGATTTTAAAAGAATTTGTTAAAATGAAGATGGTATTTAAGGTTTTAAGTATTATTCAGCATATTTCTAAGAAAAGAATACAGTAATAAAGTATCAAAGGCAATTTTTGTGCAGTTCTTCCAGATAAAATGGACATCACCAACACAAAATATTCTCTAGGCAAAACCAATTAAATATATACAAATATCATGTATTAATTAAAATCACCAGAGGGTGAAAAACAAAGAGGCTGCAGGAAATCAAATTTCAGTGATATAGATTAGTCCTCTCTGAACTAGCAGAGATCTGTGGCCAGAATATGTCCATTGTATATCCAGATTGTGTGTCCAGGGGAAGATTGGGTGTCTGCCATAGGTAGAGGACACGGCTCTCTTCAAGAAAAATAAGAACTTTTACAACCATGTCACCAGAACAGACGATGAGTATGGGGAATAATCCTAACTGCACATCTAGGTCTTTTCATTCTGCTTCCTATTCTTCTGAATGGAATTTGCAACTGAGCAGTGATGGTAAAACAAAAAAGGTCTTGTCTAATGAGAAGATAGATCTCAAGTTTTCCAACTGGAGAGAGGGGCCTGAAATATACACAGGACAAATAACCCTTTTTGACAAAGGAGGCAAAATAAAACTACAGCAGTAATACAGCTCTGATTGAACTGAACTGCAGAAGGGTTTGAATCATAATGTTGAGCCACTGATAATACTTTCCCCTAAGATGGAAAAGCATACCACCTTTGATGAAAATGTTATCTCAGTCTCTAAGTGTCTTTTAAATAAATCTCTAGACTCTATTAAAGCATTATAAGATGTAGTAAGATTTGAAATTTTTCACCAGTAATCAAGAGGCAAAGTGAAAAAAGAACTTTCAAAAGAACTTTTAAAAAATAAATCTTTTAGCATAAATATTTTAAAGAAAGTAGAGCAAAAAAAAAAAAACAGACAAATTAGTGGTAAGGTACAGAAATTCAAGAGAAATGTAATTCCCTCAAAAAGTCATAATAATTATAGAAGATAAAAATACAACATTTAGGAATAGCCTGGCAGGTTATACTATGGTGAACTTTCAAGGCTGGGTTTTAAAGTTTGTCTTCATTTTACTCTTTGGTTTATCAATGTTCCACATATAAAAGAAACAATCCAGTATTCATTTGTGATTTATTTAACTTAAAATAATCTCTTCCAACCCCATCTCTGTTGCCAGAAATGGCTTGAATTTCTTTTTGATCACTGAGTAGTAATCCATTGTACATTTATACCACATCTTGATCCACTCATTTGTTTTAGCTATTTAGGTCACTTCCACATCTTGTCTATTGCTATAAATAGTGCTGCAACACACATGGGAATGTTTCTTTTTCAATCAGTGTTTTTGTTTTCTACAGGTGGACACCTAGAAATGGTAGATCTATTTCTGAGTCATATGGAAAATCCATTTTTAATGTTTTAAGAAACCTTCATGCTGTTTTCTACAAGATCTGGGTTCACTCTATATTCCCAGTAACAGTGCAAGTCTGTTCTTTTATCTCCACACCCTGATCAGCATGTCTTTCTCTTCAATTTGATATGTGCCTGTCTCCCAGCATGAGAATTGTGGTTTTAATTTCTTATTTTCCAATAGTTCAACAGTATTCCAATGGATGAAAGTATTGTACTTTATTTAGTGTCTATTGAAGACTGATCTGATTTTGTTGATGTCCCTTGCTATTAAAATAAATGTTGTAATAAAAGTTTTGTCTGATAAAATCATTGGGCATAATGTAAAAATATTTCTCCAATATCCTTAACATTATTTTGTATCACTAAACAGTTCATCTTTTGCCAGGTCACCACTTAAAATTTGTGCATCACTGACTCAATATTGTTTTCTGTATGAGTGACAGTGAATAGTTTTGTCTGTACTCCAAATCTATACTCTGGTGAACTCAATATTTATTACCTCTGTCCATTTTTTTAAATCCATGATTCAAGCTATTTAAAATAAAGATTCAAATTTCAACTTTGACTGGCTGAAACATGTAATAAAATCACAGAGCTTATGCTACCCAGGCTTTAAGACAGAGGGCTCAAGGCAGTAATTACTTGCTTAATTTCCAAGGCATTACTGAAGTTACTATGTTAATAACTTTGGCAAGACCAAATAACTTTTCTTCTGTATAATTTATAGACATAGGAAGAAGTCTTGGAAAAAAACAAAGGAAGAAAATGTTGTTAAATTTTAAATGAGTTGTCAGGGATATTAGCCATAAATAAAGTTAACATTTTTTAATATTTATTTATTTATTTATTTATTTATTTATTTATATAAGAAAATGTTAAATTTGAAATGAGTTGTCAGGGATATTAGCCATAAATAAAGTTAACATTTTAAAAAAATTAATTAAATTAATTAATTAATTAATTAATTAATTTATTTATTTATTTATTTATTTAAGAAAATGTTAAATTTGAAATGAGTCGTCAGGGATATTAGCCATAAATAAAGTTAACATTTTAAAATTTTTATTCATTCATTCATTCATTCATTCATTCATTCATTCATTCATTCATTCATTCATTCATTCATTCATTCATTCATTCATTTATTTATTCATCTATGACTAGGTCTCGCTATTTTTCCCATGGAACCGCAGGCTCACGTTGCCCGGGGTACCACAGACTCATGCAATTCCCATCCTCAGCTTACCAGGCAGTTGGGATTACAGGCGCGCACCACCACGCCCAGCTTTTTTTTGGAACTAGGTCTCGCTACGGCCCCCAGGCGGGACTCGAACCGCCATCCCCTAGCCCCGGCCGCTTCATAGGCTGAAGCTTACAGGCACGAGCCACTGTGCCCGGCTACATCTTTTTTTTATTAAATGTAGCATGGTGTCGTAACTTGTGACTATTTTGTCAGCACCAGTTCTTGTGGTTGGAGATTAAGCAGATATTATAAATTGCCAATTGCAGAAATGCATGACTTGTAAGCTTTTTAGCCAAAAATCAAGAAAATTTTTTTCAGTGTGGTGATTACTGAAGATGTTCATGACTGATTATGACCCTCCAGGGAGTTTATAAAACAACACTTGGAATATCAAGTCAGGAACCAAAAGAGATAAACGGATGAACACTAATAGAGGACTATTATTACAGGAAGCTCTTTGTTTGCAAGAGAACATTTGGTCCATCAGGTAGCACGATACATTTTCACAGTATAAAACACATAATATGAGCAGATCGTTTTTATGGCTTTAATATTTTAATGATTAAAATGATGGGAAACATTTTATCTTTGACTTTTTTATTGAGATAACATTAGTTTACAACATTGTATATGATTCAGAGTTATAGGTTCATACCTTTTTAGATATATTACTACATTACACCTACCATGAAAGTACCCATAGTTCTGTTCCATAGTTGACTGGGCACCCTCTACACCGTGCTATCCATCATCCCCCACCTCTTTTCTAAGTTTCAATTCTGCAATTACATTTTTAGGGTTTGTTATTAGTTTGATTTTGTCTGACCTTTTGTTTCACTATATTCCATACATAAGTGAAACCATCTGGTACTTGTCTTTTTTCCTTCTGACTTGTTTTGTTTAGCATTATTTATCCCTCTCCAACTCCATTCAAATTGTTGCAAATGGTGAGAGTTCATTTATTTTAAATTACTGAGTAGTATCCCATTATGTGTGTGTATTTATATATATTCTATACTTTCTTAATCTACTCACCCTTCCTTGGACATTTAAGTTATTTCCATTACTTTCCTATTGCAAATTATGCTTCAGTGGACATAGTTTTGTATGCATCTCTTTGAATTAATACTTTTATATTATTTGAGAAGATACCTAGAAGGGGAATTGCTGGGTCATAGCAGATCCACTTTGAATCTTTTGAGAAGTCTCATACTGCTGCTTTTCATAGGGGCTGGACAATTCCACATGGGTAAACATTAAAGAAATTATACTTCGATAGTTACCTATGGGAAAATCTCATAGTTTTCTATAATCCAACATAACTCAGTCATTTTTTGATTAATCAGGGCTTGTTTTGAGATAATAATCTGTAGACCATTCAAAAAGTGACCTGAAAAGCACCCAAATTATAGCTTGTGTTTTACTTGATTTGATTTATTCACTGTTCTTTCAATAAAAGTCATAATCATCTTTCATGCATATACTAAATTAATCAAAAATAGTTATTAAATATAGAAAATGTAAAAAGAAATTTCTTATATAGTAAAAAGAATTTTCGGAACATAAGTGCGACTACCTTTATGGAATCAGTATTTCTTTTTAAAATATTCTTATTAAGAAATTAAATTTATGGTTCAATTATGATATACCAGATACTGCTTTATATTCCAGGTTCTTTTAGCATAAATATTTAGAAAAAAATAACAAGCTAAGTGGTAAGGTACAGAAAATCAAAAGAAATGTAATCCCCTCAAAATATCATAGTAATTATAGAACGTAACAATACAGCATTTAAAAATATGCTGAAAGGTTATGCTTTGGTGAACTTTCAAAAGTGGGTGTAAAGTTTGCCTTCATTTTACTTTGCTTTGTTTATCAATATTCCACATATAAGTAACACCATCCAATATTTCTTTCTTTCTGGTTTATTTAATTTAGCATAATCCCTTCTAGCTCCATCCCTATTGCCAGCAATGCCTTGAGTTTATCTTTTTGATCACTATGTAGTAGGCCATTGTAAATTTATACCATATCTTCTTGATCTACTCATCCCTACTTCATTTGTCTTTTACTCAATAAGGCAAAGAGAATGATAAGGTACTAAGGAAAAATGAAACCCGAGTAAAGGAATATATATTCAGTGGATTATTGTGCAAAAAATAACAATACTACCTAAGATATTTTCTCGAGTTTTGTGTTATAAAAGATTCATTTACAAACAAAACCACAAAACAATTAAAGAATTTGAAGATTCAAAAACAAAAATAAAACAAAATTCAAAAAAAACTGAAAACTCTTAACACTATAAACCCTACCATGTTATATACTAATATGCTGTAGCTGGTAAAATCAGGCTGCTATTTTGAGTCTTGTTTTCTGAACTTAGTATATTTTTCCATTTGGCTCTCTTTGGTAGGATTCAGATTTCCTTTAGGGAAGTGTCACTGAACATTATATTTACTTTCTGATGTGGTAGTCACATGGAAGGACTAAATTCACCTGGACTTTGGGAATTGAGCACTTCTCTTAGAAAAAGACTTGTTTTGGTTTCCACAGAGTTTTAGATTTTCCCTAGCTATACCAAACCATGATTATTTACCTCTATTTAATCAGTGTGGGGTATACATACAAAGCTTAGAATTACAACAGCCTGTTGCCTGAAGAGAAGATATCTACTGAGTATTCTGAATATGTGCTGGAACATGGAGGTGTTCATCTTAAGGGAATCATAGTGAGTTGGCTCTAAAACCCTGCTGACACCATATCCTGCACATACTTATGGAATATTTATGCATACAGACAAAAAAAAAATCCCTGAATAATAATTTAGTCAGTTTGATTTGTTTTCTACTTCTTTCAGTTGGAAGTAGCCGTATAGTGATACAAAAAATGGGAGAGGAAAAGAGGAGAGTGGTAGGCAGAAGAGATAGAAGTTAAAATTCATCCAATGTTTATATGTTTATTTAGAAATTTCTTATATTTTCTATATAATTCTTCAGAAAAAGGAGATATGATTAAATTTGTTGTATAATGTATCTTAAGCTATGCCAGTATCTTTGCCATATCTGCTATCTCCCTGTTTTTCTCCAATGCTGGCATTGATGTTTTTAATCATCTTCTATCCCTTATATGCTTATTTCAGAATGAAGATACATCAACATTTTTTCCTAATTTGTACACTGTCAGATTATGTTGTTTTTCTGTTAAGTCTGATCACTTTCTTGTGCTTTGGTAGTAAGTATGGTGTGATAACATGCATCTGAATGGTGTGATCTTAAGTCTCTAAATCATAGGCAATATGGTAAAGCAATGTTACTGCAATAAAAAAATTCAAACATTACTTGAAATAATATAGTTTTTAATCTCATTTAAAAATTATTATATTTCAAAGGTGAACTATATTATAGTCAAATTATATTTGAACTATATTATAGTTCAAAGGTACCATAAAGGGGGGATATCATAACCTACTACTATTAGTTGTATATTTCATTTTTGCTATTCAGTTAAACTCTAAAATATGAATCATAAAAATAGTATGATAACAATCCAGCACATATACTACTGAGCAGAAAGAATACTGAATGCTTCCACTAAGCACCCAGGACCATCTCCATGGTTCTCTAGATTTGTGATATCATCCTCAAAGAATAAATGAATTCTGGACACATTATAGTACCAAAAGAAAGAACCCCAGAACTGAAACTGGAAACCACTGGCATGGTTGAGAGTTGGAAAGGATAAATTGCTTTATAACTAGATCAGCTGTCAGACCCTTAAAAATAAATAAAAGCATCATAAATTTCACTAAGCAGTAAACAGAGAGAGCCTCTGAAGAACATAAGTAGTGGTTGTACTCTACTGTATCTATTATCAAGCGGTTATAGTCCACATTAGTCAGCAAATGTATGTAAATGTTATATTTTTCATGACCATAACTTTAGATGAAAGGAAAGACAAACATGTTACCATTTCTCCAGTATAATTTTTTTGGTGTCAGAATCAGTAATGTCCCTTCACTTTTAAACATTTCTTGATTTGGAGGATAGCTATATAGGGGTCAGTAATCATGTATTGATATGGGGGGTGTTGCCTAGAGGAAATAGAATGAATATATTGCTAATGTGTGTGTGTATTAAATAATCTACTGGACATCAAGATTTCGGTGAATAGATTAAGAAATTAAGGGAGTTTATTGATAATTTAAGATTTTCTCCCTCTTATTTTTCAGCAAAGTGTTTAATTATTTTTCCTATCATAATGCATGTAAGCATAAAAATTTTCTAAGTTAAAATAACCTAGTTTCTGTTATGCCAACAGTACAATTAGAGCAAATGCTATAAACAGATATGAAAGAACAAGGCAGGAGCAAAGGTGGGTGGGAGGAAATGGAGGTGGGGAGGTGACTACCTGCAGTGTGTAATCTGATGGATTTTACTGTTCTACTAAACTTTTCTATTGTGATAAATAATAAAATGATGAATATCCAAATAATCACCCCAAAATGAGAAGACATCCTCCAGAAGTTTGTTGATTCATTCAACAAATTTGTGCTTTCATGTAAAGTGCTTAGCAATCAAACCTGTCTTTATTAAAGTTTACCCTGCATTATTAAAAGTTAATAAGCAGCAAGTGAAATTTTCCTTTCAGTGTCACAGCTCAGATGCTCTCCCTAGTGTTCCCACATGGGTATCCTGAAGATCTCAATCAGAACTCCTCCAGGCCACATGTAGAGTGAAGATGACTGTGAAAGCTGCTTCCTATGGAAACTATTGCCACTTGGCATCTTTATGCGTAACCAGGAGCAACATCCACTTACCCAAATTGAAATTTTATGAGTAACACATTATATTCTAGGCCATGGGTTCTATGTGATTTACAGCTTTGAATTTTAAACTGAAGGTTTTACAACCTGCTTTATTTGTTAAACATATTTCTCCTGTTAATCTACATTATGGAGAGCACCGTCATAAGCAGAGCAACTACTATATCCTTTCCATTTTATTTTCCCATGTTGCCTTGTATATATAAACAAAGGTAGGATAGAGGATTAGGAAATGGCAGTGCTGCTTGGATGCCTGAGTGACTATTGGACTATTGGACTAAGTGAAATGCTGGACTATTAGGAGGTTGCTAGGAAGCTGTGGCTGCTCTCCCTGTAAATTAGCCACTCCTTACAGCGAATCAGATCACCAGTCTTGTCTGGGCTGACTAGGACATTTTGACTGACTAGGGCTCATATTATTTGCTGTTGATCACTTTCTTAGTTATATGTCTTACAATCTGATTATAAAATAAACATTGCTCTTATTAGTCTATCTTCTATAATACATTGCTAAAGATGCAAAACGTTGTCACATAAAATGAAAAATGAGATGATTTCAGGCAGGGTGAATATTCATCCCACATTGTCTGTGTTCCTTTTAACTTTCGTCAGAATCCACCACCCAGGGAGATTTCTTTTTTGTCTCTCTAATCCGATCTGGTGGAGTCAAGAGTCAAATTCTCCTATTCAAGCCCAGGTGCTGCTGCAGAGGTGAAGTTGGTGACTCAGCTGCATTACACCCTCACATCCCTTCATCATAGTGTTGACAGTGATGATCACTCCTATATTAGCTCATTCCCAGAATTAAGAAAGATAGCGAGGAAAATGGATTTTGACAATTGTGTGGTATTACAAATATGGAAGGTAGCAAATTAAGTTTTCTTTCTGTTTTAGTTATTATCTTTCAAGCGATACTACTGTTAAAGAATATTTTCTATAGAGTCAAGGTCCAAATCAACATGTGGAGAGAGTGTGATTGAAGAAGAATACTTTGATTTTATTTAAGTTAATTTAAATCTAAATGATTATATTTAACTAGTGGGTCCCACATCAGGCAGTCCATTTTTAATACATTAAATAGTTTTATTATTTGCTGCATTCTTAGACTGTTTTAAGCACTTGCAAATAATCAACCACTAATATAATAATGCAGGTTAGTATAGAGGGAATAAGAATTATTGAGATCTAGATTTCCAGATTTCTCTAGAGTAGGGTGTTTTATAAATATATTTTTATCTTAAAAAAATCTTAGATTAAAAAAGTATTAATAGCCATAGTGTTAGCAATGATATTTTTAGAACTATACTGTTAATAAAACTATTCATTTTACTTGAATTGCAACATGGTAATACACACACAGATATATGTCTATCTATATATTACTATATAGATTCAGTGATTGTCTTATGGGGCAGTTCATAAGGAGTCAGAAATTTAGTATAACTTCTTGACTGTGATAGTTTTTCCTAAATGTCTTCAATTTTTTCCTGTCAGCAATAAAACAACTCTACCATGAATTTCAAAACGTACCTCTTCCCTTACAATTTTTTTTCATCTTCTTTCACTCCTTAACCTACAGTAAACCACTCACCCAGTTCTCTGTTTTATCACAGCTTTTACAAAAAACAAAAGACATTACTTTTCTGAGCATTAAGAGAATTCAAGAGACCTATATATGGTGTTTTCCTCTTGTGATGATTATGTTTTAGTTGGAAATAACAAGTATTTTTGACATATTAAATATTAGATTAAAAATTTATGAAGCAAAGATAAAAGGTGTAGTTGAAGATCACAGTTGGGGCACTGGCTTAGTTCGTGAGGATCCCAGAAAGCTTTCCCTATGAAACTAAGAGTTAATCTTAAAGGTTAGAAGCATTTAATCAGGGTAAAATGCTCCCTGTAGAAAACACAGCATTACTGTGTTCTGGTGTTAGCACTGATTTTTTTTCCCTTTCTTCCACATGGTAAAGCATATTTGTTTGATTGAGCGCTCTAACTCACATACTGCCTCTTTTGGAAAGCAATCCCAGAAACCTCAATCATTACTAACCTTTTTCTGTCACAGAATACATTACAACTGCTTATATTTATGTCAGTCTCCCCTCTGATACTTTGATTACTTCTGGAGAAATATTCTTCATATGTATGTCCTCCAGATTTATCTATTGTAGGGCCCTAGAGAAATTGGAGGCATATAGAAATGAATAATATTAGTTTCCTTTCCATTAGAAGCTTACAACATTCCTGGGGAACTGTGACCAAAAACCTGGCACAGAGATGCTGTCAATAAGGGTACTGCACACCCTGTAGAAAACACAGCATTTGCACAGAGGGAGGATGTCTGCAGAATGGCAGTGGCCCACAGCAATGCTTCCAATGAGGAGACTAGGAGATCTACCATCAGCTGATGGCTGTCCCCATCAAGGAGTTGCTCTACCAAAACGTAAGGTGGAGAATCAGGCCCCCAAAACCAAAGACCTGAAACATAATGGAAAGGAGCAACAAAATGAGGCAGAAAACAATGGAGACAACAGCCACCAACAAACAAGAAGCATTGATACAAACCAAAGGCACTCAGATTGACCTTTGAAGGTAAAAAAAAGACAAAGGGCTAAACTTGGACAAACAAGCAAAAAAAAGGAGGTGAAAAGACCAAAGGGGGTCCCATTAGGTGGGGTATTCCCATGGAGAATTATGCAATCATGTATTGTAAAAAGTCCAAAAAAAAAAAAATAGAAAAAGAAGGAAAAAAAAGCAGCTCAAATTAGAACGAGGGAGATATTCAAATATTTTTGTTATTTTATTTGATCCATCCAGCAATAGAGATTGCCAAATTGCAATGGAAAAATAATAGCTTTTTGTGGATAGGAATGAGGGGGAAAGAAGCTTGAATATTTTGTGTATTCTAATTTGTAATGATTTATTGATTTATTTTTTCTTTTGTTATCATTTTTTATTATTTAATTTATTTTTTTAATTTGTAATGATTTCAAGGGAGGTAAAAAGGTGGAATAAAGGTGGGGTAAAAACAACAGTCTAAATGTTAATTAACACAAAAGTAATAAAATACAGTGGCAAGAGTGGGATCAATCACTTTGTGGAAATAAACCTGCTGCTGTCAATGTTGTGTTCATCAGAGACAGTCCTGAAGTGTTGCTAGCTAAACTTAGAGTCCAGGCCATCACTAATATGAACCTGTTGCTTTTCTATAGAGTGTGGTGCTTGGATAAATATGGGTAGTGATTTCTAAAAAGTCTGCCATATAGCATTCTGCAAAGTTAGCACTCAAAAGTAATTTTTGAAAGCTCTAGATAAAATAAATTTCAGTAAGTTTTTTTTGAAGAGGACTAACAACAATCTCTCATAGGTTAATGAACAACATGACTCACTCGAGGGGACTATCATATGCCTTTCTCAAATCTTTTTAGAACATGAAGCCTGTGGAACATTTCTGTATATAGTTCCAATTTATGATAGCAGTAGGAAAGAAAAATAACAGGGTGCTATGAAATAGGATAACTTCCCAGAGTTTAGGTGGCCAGGCGATATCTCTCTGAGATCAGAAGTGTGATGTGAAGGATGAAAAGAAATCATGCAGAAGGTGGTTACAGACACTTCAGAAATAGAAAACATATGTACAGATGACTCAATGATGAAATATAACTTGGTTCATTCATTTTAGTAGCTGAGAGACCACAGTGACTTGAACATACAAAGAAGCAGAAAAAGCAAAGCAGAAGAGGTAGAGGAGGGAAATTCTAAGACAGAGCCACCTTGTGGAGAGTGAATCCATTCCACACTCCTTTAATTGAGAGAGTCCCAATAAGAAAGCTTAAGGTCAATTGAGTTAATGACATGATTGATATTTTCCATCTGTCATAAGTACATTATGTCATGGCAAATCAATAAAACAGCTCATAATTTGTTGCTATGAATGACTCTAAGAGCCAGAACTAAATTCTGAAAGACATTGAAAATCACAGAGTATCTTTAGGCAAAAAAATTCTTCAGGTTATTGTGAATGTGATAAAACAAAACAAACCCCCCTTTGCATATCTAAAAGGTAGTAATATCTGATTCTACTGCCAAAGTGGACTCTATACTTGGATTTAGTGAGGAAAGGGGAGGAATTCTCCTTAAAGCAATTCGAATGTCCACACACATGTCTTGAAAATAGGGATATAGTGTTCAATATACACATTTTAATACTCCTGCTTTTTCATCTTTTCCTTTCATTTTTGTCCATACTGTTCCTCTTATGTCAGAGTGAGGCGACTGGAAGACTTATTGGAACAGAATCTATTATAGTTATATCTGTTCTTTCTCTTGTCTGTTCCACAAGAAAAATATTCCAAGGAATGAATTTTAACTCCTGTATTTCTTACGGCAAGTTCTGAGTTTGAAAAGTTGCTTTCCCCAGCTATTCTGTATTACTGCCCAACACCCTGGAAGGGAAGCACTAGTATTCAAGGTCTATGCTGTTTTCTCTTAAATACTATCAATTTCCCCTCTTAAGAATAGCCCATTTAAATCTGTGTGCAGCGCCATCTCCTGACAAAGGAAGTAATTGCTCTAGTGAATAGAGCATCTGTGCATTACAATCTGATGCTTTGCATAATTCACACCAAAATTCAGAAGTTTTAGACAGTCAGCAGAGTAAGAAATAGATATGGGTATCTTGTTTTCATACTAAGTTTTTGGTGAAAACATGAAGTTACAAATTAAAAGCAAATACCCTTGATAGGGTGTGCTACCCCTCCCCTCATTGTCTCCTGTTTAAGATTGTAGATTTCAAGGACAGATGCTAAAATGTGAGAATGACCTTAGTTGGAATTTCCCTTTAGGGAGATGCAGGGGAAGAAAGAAGTGAAATGGTCAAGGTGAAACAGGTTTCCTGGAAGGTGGGGAAATTAGGATATATAAAGGATGTGGAAACAAAGAAAAGGATTCAGATTCTAATTTTTCAGAGGCAATATAGGATAGAGAGAGAGATTCAAGATGTGAGCCATGTGAGCTTGGCCATGTGGCTGACCCTGGCTGGCAGCATGTGTGCTAAATGTAATTAAGGAGTTTATTTGAACATATTTGAACTCTGGGTTGGAGTTTGTTTTGCTGAGTTTGATTTGTGTCTGAAAGAGGCCGTGTAAAAGTTAGGCCTGAGAAGAAAGTGAACTTGGCTGGGTTCGGTACCATGAAGTTCCTGCTACCTGAAGATGACAAGGAGAAGGCAGTGTAAAAGACAAGGAGGAGCATGCCAAAGGAGCACCCCAAAGAAAGATGTCCTCAAACACGTGGATAGGAACTCTGATTGGTTGACATTGGTGAGCTGATCAGGACTGAGAGACTGAGGATTTCTGAGTAATCTGGGGAAAGGACTTTGGACAATACTGAGAAAGGTTTAGGACAATGGTAAAGTAATCTGAGTCTTACATGTTTCTTGTGTAGTTATTAGGATAATTAGAAATCACTTTGTTAGAAATAAATTAGTCTGCACTGATAGTCTTGCATTGGTTTGGTATTTTGGTTGAGAAGGTTGGGGATGGTGGAAAGAACCCACAAGTGTAGAGTTTAAACTGTTTTCTAAGTTTTTTTCTTCTGTAGTTTTTGGAGCTGGTAGCTGAGAAGCAGCTGGCTGACTTTTGCATATCAATAGTAGGCAGGTACAGTGTAAATGCTAATGAACAGTTCCCAGCCTGCTGTAGAAAGAAGCAGTCAGATAGGTGTGTCCAGTTATGGTTAAAGGTAATTGCGAAGGAACTGCTTGTAGCCTGCTTCAGAGAGAGAAGCAGGCCTGTGTGTGTTAAAGTGAAGGTAAAAAGCCCTTCATGGTCACCCACTTTCACCCTGGGATTAATCAACTTTAAGGATCGTCTTTAGAAAGTTACTTTATGTACTAAAAAATTATTAGATAAATGCAAAACTTACCAGAAATTACATGATGGGATTATATATTTACTATATTCCTAGAAAAGAAGCTTCTAGATACCAAATCATAAAATTACCTTGTAACTGGAGAGAATACCGATGATGACAATTTTTCAAAAGCTCTCCTTTACCAGCAAGAAACGCCATTCTTGATTTTCAGTATATAATTCAATCTAAACATGCAATTCTTCTCACTAAACACACACATTACTTTATGAAATAGAAGCATTTCCTGCATGTATGCATTTGAATACAAATTTTTGATGTAATTGTTATGGTCTTACTCCACTGAGCATTTCTGCCTCTAAAAAACCTTCCAAATGATCTGACTTCATTCAGTTGTGTAACTAAAACAGCAAAAGCTAGAATGCTATTTTTACACAACACATACATGCAATAATATGTTTGTTTGGATGTAGTATTATGTAGTGTCACACAGTTCTCAAATGTTGACTTAAGTCCTGCTTGATTTGGCCTTTTGGAAATTCATGAAGGAAGAAAAGTTTCAGCTTATTTAAACTGACCACCAAAACAGGGAAGAATGAAAACCTTTCTCCATTTTTCCCCATTTCTGAAATAGAATTAAATTCTTAAGTAAAATAGCTGCTACTCTGACAAGCAAATAAATATTATAATTTTATAGACAATTTCTATCAAAGAATGTGTCATCAGTCTAAAACCCTGGAGAAGATGCGACAGGAAACTTCAGAAATAAGAAAATTTAGATCTTAATATCAGGCAAAAAGAAGTAAATTAGTGGGCCTACCTAATCATTGTCTTAAAATTTCTGGATTCTGACTACCTTTTCAGAAAAAAAAGTGACATGTACTAAAATGTTCCTTTATTTCTATTCTTGTTCTAATCCGTGCAGTGGAATTTTCCTATACAAATAAGTGTGGTTTGTGCTATAGGAGTTGAACAAAAAGAGTTCATTTTTCTAAAGAACTGCTTACTTATGAAGTCTTTTGATAATTCAGACATCTGGACAGCTGTGTTTAATCTGTAGTTAGTGTGGCTCTACTTGCATTCAAATCTTCTACAAAAATTTAAAATGTAAAGTATGAGTATTCAATTTCATCTTTAAATAATTAAATATTTTAATGAGTCAGCTAATGTAGACCTAAGACTGAAACCTAGACTTAACTTCCAGGATTGCAGCAAGCACTGCTCTAGTTCCTGATAAGAGTACAATCAAGGGGTTTCCAGGGACCCCAAACTTGCACCCTTTAAAGGGGTTTGGCTGTCCATGCATACCAAGGTAAAACATACTCTTAGTCTGGTAGAACTTTAGTATTAGTGTACATAGAGAGAGAACAGATAACTTCCCAGTAAAATACCCAAAGTCATTCATCCCATTGTGGGCAAATGCCCAAGCAAGCAGGGTCAGCCTAATAGCGGTGGAGGCCAGAAAGCTTGTCACCAGTCTCTGTCACCTTCTGGCAGGAAACCATAGGAAAGGGATTCAGAAGCAAGTCCCAGGAAGCAACAGAAGATGTTACATCTAGATAACTGCTGCCATTGCCCACCTCCCTGCATGTCTTTCACCCATGTGTATCTCCCTAATATCTCTACATGTCTCTCTTCCATGTGCCTTCTTACATGTCACCTTCTAGCGGTGCCAGGTACAAGTTGGGCCACTGAAACAAGAGCAATCTGCCCTTCCCACTGTTTTCCACATTTTACAGCTTCACACGGTCGCTCAGCTGAAGTACCTCATATCAGTTGCTAGACCAAGGCAGGTAGAATAAATGAGAATGGAGAAGATGGTACTCCCCCTTTCATGGAGCTATGTAACAAACTACTTGTTACAAAATAAACCTCAAGAGACTTTTCAAGAAAACTCACTGCAAAGATGAGATAACTTGAGCTTCAAAAATAATAAAGTATATAAAACTAGAAAGAGTGTTTTAACCCACAGAGTCACCATAATATAAACTTATTGGTTATGCATGAAAGAAGAAAGAAGATAGGGAAAATCTTCTTTTGAAAACCTGTAAATAGAAAACCTAGCATAAAAATATCATTAAATCATTAAAAGTATTAAAATATAATTTTGCTACTTCTTTATGAAGCTACATATTAAGCAATAAATCTGCTATTATGAAAAGAGAGATGAGGGTCAAGGTGTTTCCAATGAAAAATGTAATACCACCTGTAGCTCTGTAAGTGGGAAGGAACTGAGTTAAATCTCTGCATTCAGGTAGGAATTATTAGGACATCAATGAATTGAATGATATGATTAATTTCCAACTCGTAAAACCTTGTTTGTTAGAAGTGCTAAGATCAGTTCTCCTCCTTCACCAGATTAACAGTGAGAAAATGAAATGGATAGAGAGGGAAATTACAATTAAAGAGAGTAAAGATGTATAGCAAATTTTCAACATGAGCGATAGGAAAATGTAATGTTTAGGAGAGTGCACTCTGGTGATAAAGCTGTAAAAGAAGACAAGGAAATAATTGCTAAAAAAAAAAAAAAAACCCACATACACACTAATGATTTTTTGGGAGGGGAAATACTTGTAATTTTTTTTAAGCAATGAAGATAGGCTTTCTGGAAAGTTTTATTCTTCCAAGGACATTTGCTTTATAATAACTCATTAGATTCTACATTTACTTATTTCCTTGGTAGTGTTTTCTGTATGTGTTTTAGTTTATAGTGGAATGATTTCAAAAGACAGAAATTGCTTAGGGTTTATTTCATTTTGCCTGTGTGTTTTTATTATCATTATGGGTATTATTGCATTTGGTTTTATGACATCCCTTTAGAATATAATTAAGAAAATACTTTCTGATTCTTTCATGAATTTAAGTTGTGCAGTGATTTTTAACTACCTCAATTTAAGATTTCTTGCTGATGTAGATATAATTATAGCTAACCTATCCTTTCCTGTATTAAGTCACATAAGCTAACTGTGGGTATTTTGTTCACTATGCAGTTTTATTAAGCAATTGATGACATCTAATACTATTTGTTTTCCTAGTGGATTTCACAGAGAAAAACAACCAAGTCCACACCGAATTTCTCCAATCTCATTGCTTTTCTCTTTATTTGAACCAGTTTTTGTAGTTGGGTCCAATTTATGAACCAAATCCCCACATCTGGTTGCAAACTTTGCTTTGAGAAGTGAGCACTCCCAAGTTCTTCTGCAGGATGTGCCATCTGTTTCCACCAATCTAGTTGTGGTTTCCTTGAGGAAGGTTAGGTGCAACAATTCTCAGTCCTTGCTGTTCCTTCAAGTTACCTGGAGCCTCTGGGCACTGCCTCAGACCAATTAAATCTCAGTCTCAATCTCAAAGCACCCCAGGTTTTTTTTGTGAGTACAGTTAGACCTGAACTACAAGACTAATTATTTGTAAAAAAAACTTTATTGGTACATCTAATGCTGCTGTGAAGTGAATCATAAATCAATTTAAAAAGAAACAGTCTCTGATATTATTTACCTGTGTTAACATTTTACCTATGGAAAAAGAAACAAGACCAGGAGGAAAAGTCAAAACAAGCTAACAACCAAACAAAAGTACACAACTCAGGGGTGGGGGTGTGTGGAAGCACTCAGGGAGGGGAGGTAGTGCGTGAACCCCAGGGAATACAAAGATGTGAAATATATCCATTTATTAAAATACATATATATATAAATAATTTAGACAACAATAAAAATTAAAATAAAAACAACAAAAAACAAACAAAAAAACTTTTTGCCTACAAGTTACTCTTAAAGAAGATATCTATCGAGATGGCAAAGTACATCAAGGTCAAAGAGAGAATGAGAAATTAAAGAAAAACATTAATTATATTGTAATTAGATGACATTTGAATTACTGACTGGTCAGGAAAATCTCTGAATGCTCATATGTATTTTATAACAATACAGTGCATATATAACTTTTTATTACTGTGAATATTTTAAAGATTATATATCTATAGCATAATAAATGATTGCCTTTGAAAATATGGAAATGTGGTAAGACTATATAGTGTTTTTGTTGTGCTTACTGTATGTTCGTTGGAACAGCTGATGAGAGACGAGAAAAATGTAATTCACAAGGCTGATACTCAATTTACATCTCTCTGTAGAGATCTGAGATAAAGTAAACTGAATAGAAATCAGATAGTTTATGATGCTTTCAGTTGCAACTGCCACAGTTCTTATCAAAGGTGGTTTAAATCATGGATGTTTAAGATATGACATAATAAAATTCCAGAGAACATGGTCCTGGGTATGATTCAATGATGTCAACACCCTGGCTTGGTATCTCTTAACTTTCAACCAATATCCATTAGAAGACTCAATTCATCAAGCATTGTCACTTAACACAAAGCATACAAAGGAGGAAGGAGAGATATGCTTATAGATGTGTATCATAGAAGAATTACCTCCAAAATTAACTAATTTCCTTTATCTAAGGTAGAAAGCAGAGAAAATGAACCTGACATCTCCAGCCTTTTAATAAGGTAAGATATCTACCAGCCAGGGAGTAAGGTGGAAATAGGGTACAAATTATGTTCAGTAGGTAACTAGTATCTGGAGCAATAGTTCTTTGACCAAATTAAAGATCTTAAGTAGACAACTGTATGAATTGAGTCAAAAATTTTTCTTTATGATATAAAAATAAATGGAGCAAATGTAAATGAATCAAAACATACAGTGTGATGAGGCTCTCTGTCTATATTCATCAGTATTTCTCAAACTTCCTGTGTACAAAAATATACAGGACACATTAATTTTTCCAACTTGAAAGATACTAGGGCAGAGCTCAGTATAGAGTTGAGTTTAGTCCTGGACAAGAACCAGATGGCTGTTTGTCCTGAGCCCATATTTTGAGAAACATTCATCAATAACAACTATCCATAATTCTAAAATAACTAATCTTTATATTGTTTAAATGTATGTCTCCTTTGGCTGGAAACCTTCAGAACTATGCTTATTCCAACCAAATAGCTTCATTAGAGTCCTTCCACCGTGTTTTTCACTTGTGATTAGACCTTGACCATAATTAGTTAACCTTCCTTGTCATACAGATTTGTCCTCCTTATTCAGCTAAATCTCTAAAGTTGGCCATAGTCCCCTGCATGCTACTGTCAATATTCTCCTGTGATAATCAGAATATTTCCACTACCTCACTCTCTCACTAGTTTTGATTAATTAAAAACTCCCCAGTCATCAGGAAGTCATGTCCCATGACAGCACAACTTATCAAATTACCTTTTTCCTTAGGAGAGTTAATTGGCCATATTGCTAAATTATTTCCATCTTTGTTTCAACTGCCAAGATCTTTTTCTCATTCAGCCTGTTTTAGGATTCTGTAAAGGTCAAAAATCTTTTTTACATAGCATAATACATTAAACATAGTTATAATTTTCTCATAACAACCTCATAATGACCAAATAAAATTGGGTCATCAACTGACCAAGTGATTTGGTAAGAATGCTGTGATTAAAACCAACCCATATCAAGTGGCTCATCTCTTACCACTGTGGCCCTAATGCTGCCTCCAATAATTTTTATCTCTATGTCAGTTGTTTTTCCCTTTGTATTTGTCAAACCAAATTCTGACTGTAGTTCTATATGCTGCTCTTTGGTCATTTAACTTGGTTGAAAGTGTGAATTAAAGTAAATACTTGCATACCTCTCATTCCCATCAAAAAAATTCTTAGAAAGAAGATTATTTTAATTATGTCACTGAAGCACCAGTGTCTCTAGTTCTCATTCTTTTAGTGGATAAATGTGAGAGCAGCAATCACCATCTTTCCCCTCAGTAGTCCCTTGTCTAGCAATATATCTGTCACCAAATATGTACTCTGAAGTCATTTCCTTCTACCTTTTTCTTCACACCGTGAAGATCTGTATGACATAGCACATTTACTGGCTCACTTTTTTTTTTTAGCTCTACTTTGATGCAACAATGCAGTAAATGCCATTTTATAGAAATAATCCATATTAAGACAACAAAGGACTTTTTTTTCTCAGTGACTGTGTTTGTTACTGAATTAAGTACTTTGATCTACTGTCCATAAGTCAGTTTTCTAGAGTTGGCTCAACAATAACTCCTCAAATTCCAAGTTCACCGTGCACTTTTAGTTTTGAAGATTTTTGAATTTACTGTCACAGGAGTTTCTACATGCCATTCATATTTAAATTTAGTCTTCATATTCATCTGATTTACAAAATGGAAGTGTTACTGAGGTCTGGGAATGTTATTATTCTGTCAGTGGTTTTCAAATTTCCTGTGAGGGTATTTCACAGATCACACACAGAATATTCAACAGTGAAACAAAAGCAAAACAAAAAACAAAAACAAGAAAGGGCAAATTGGCAAAAGTGTGAAATAAATATTGGTTATGCCAAAACTGAACACTGAAAAAAACTATAGGACTTCACAGCTTAAAACATGTACAAGTACACTTTGAAATTTCATTATGGTTGTGAGTGGTGATCTATCAGGGTAACATTCTAGAAAGAAATATGTCCAGATTTCTTGACCAGGAACTATATTACATTCAATTTTTTTTTCAGTAAATGATTTTCATCTGTTTTTTTTTTTTAAACTGGAGAATGTCATTTGTTACTAAAATGTGGTTTGAGATGAGAAAATGGTCCCAAGGCTAGGATATAAACAGGTTGTTCCCAGCTGTGAGTGCATGTGAGTATACATGAGCAGCTGGAAACCTGCTATTAATAATCCTGCTGTCAGGATTACAAACAAGGTGGGTATTGGTTCACATCAGGAAATATGGGATCTATTGATTAGAAAACTACAGGATAGTTGAAGGAGGGAAAATTTGGAGAAGCCAGATGGGAGCATTGTTTCAGAGTGGGAAAGCAAAGAAAGGAAATGTCTCTCTATCAAATATAGAGAATTTCAGTGACATGAATTTTTCATGACATTAAGAAAACAGTTTCAATCTGAAGTCATATAGACTTCATGAAATTAGGATACTTTTACCAGAAGGTAAAGGTCTCATAAATAAATAACTCTTGTATTTACAGGTAACCACTGACAAGAAAACGTCAGGAAAACTGTTTTCAAGGAACTATAGATCTTTAACTTAACTTGTATATGCAGATCATTGTACTATCATACCCAAGTTTCTCCAAGTTCTAATTGGAGACCAATTGCTGTAGATCTGGGTGTGTTACTGTTTTTGACTGAAATATTTTTTTGGTCATAAAGCAATTTTACTGTAAAAAAGATAAAGTTACAATAAGTAAAAGAGGAATGTAAAAGAAATGTTTTCTCAAAGAAATATATTCCCTCAAAGAAATACGTTCTTTTTTGATAAAACTTCAAGAGAGGTGTAGTTTTCTGGATGCATATTTCTAACTAAATAGGTAATAAAGTACAAAAAAAATGAAAAACATCCATCTTAGTCTGCAGTATAGCCAGAGCAGGGACTATGTCAAGGGCCTTATCCCAGGCACAGTCACTCAGTCATGCAGTGCATAACCAAACATATGCATCAAAAAGAGGAAAATGAAGCCACACCAGCGTGACAAAGATGGCCTAGGAGTGAAATGCAACAGATCTCATGTGACAAACGTCCACCTGTCAGAACTATACTGACTGAAAATTTCATTTGCATAAAGCAGACCTGAATATCCAACTTTCTGTGTATAAGAATACTCCCTACCAGGGAGTAATTCAGGCGAACACCTTGAGTCTGTGTTCCCAGTTTGCAATTCTGAAAACTGCAATAACTAGATTTCTTTCGCTGTAACTCAACTCACTGTGGATCCCCCATCTACCTTGCTGAGCTCTGTATTGCCTTAGGAAAGCCTTCTACACTGCTGTTAGATAGAAAAGCGTCTATTTCTTATCATTTCATGCAATGTATGTCACCGCTTGTACCTACCTGGACTATATTCATATGTTCAGTTCTTCAAATCATCTAAGCTAGATTCTCTTGAAATACCAAATGTGAAAATAACACATTTTCACCATTTCCAGGAAAAATAAATCATCAATGAAACCACGGTGGACATGCTGATCTTATGCTTCTGTTTATCTTGCAAGATAGCAGGGCCAACTTATGAGAGAAAAACAATGGGACAGAAAAACCTCTACTCATTTTAAATGAGGAAAAATCCATATTATAATTTATAATTATATATCAGAATTATGTATCAGAATGCAGGCTCAGAGGAGTGCTGTGGTTGAGGGATTTCTAACTGCCTGAACAGAAAGTCAACCATGGAAGATAGAGCAGAATGTTGATGTGGCTAAAAGGAAAACTGTTAGAATGCAGCAGTTCTCAGTTTTGTTGCAGTTTTGGATTGAAATTTGAATTACACCACAATTCAGCAGAAAACAATCAGCAGATCCTAGCATTTTCTTTTTCTTCAATCCAATAAGAACTGCTAGGAGCTCCATACTCAGGGAGACTCACTTGAGAGCATTGTCTACAGTCTTTTGCCAAGTGGCTTTCTTTATCTCAAAGGCTGGTGTCATTGGTTTTGGCTTCCATATCTGCCATTCAGCAATGTGAGAAAACATGTAACCTTTTCTTTTTTGGAGGGGGGGGCGGCAGCAGGAATTAGAGGAATGTGGGTTATTTTTTGCCTCCAATTTCTTACAGTATGTGATAAATTTAGTAAAGATGCATTACACAGCAAGCTATTATATCTAAACTAACTAAAGAATTGGTAATTAATGTTCTTGAAGACTATTATGAATTGTCAGCTATCTCTTTAATATTTGCCTTAGTTTGGTAATCTTTTGGTTTTGACCGTTGAGAGAGAAAACAGTGTACCCCAAGATATATGCAAGCTGATGCTATCATTTCTCTAGAGTAATATGCAGTTCAGCTTTAGGCTTTCCTACCCACAATTCCAATAATTTTTATCATTAGACTTTATAATATAAGAATAGGAGACCTGTATCAGTTGAAACTAACCAGTCAACCAATTCTTTCATCCTATGGAAAAAAAGTGCCTTATGATCAATAAGTTATGTGGCCAAGTGTATACAGAAAAAAAACTTGCCAAGAATCTACTGGACAAGGTCTCCAACAAAATCACCTTGGAGAAACACTTTAAAATGTGAAGGAGTGCAACATATTTACATATGGAAGTATATAAATTTTCTACAAAATTTTACTATGCAAGTTAGTCAAATGGATCAATAATCCTAAATAATTTGGATTACCATCCAAAGTAATTTCAAATGTATCAGTAATGAAAAATTATGAAACAAATAGTATAAATGTTCTTCTCAATCCCAGTAATTTATTTCCCCTTCTTAAAGAAAACAATATTTGTAGATGTATATGTTGTTCTGAATCTTAGATGTTATTTTAAAATTCTAGGCACAAATATTATTTACTCTCAAATTTAGACAATGTTTATATACATCTAACCAGCATAGTTTAATTATAGAGCAAACTATAAAATTTATAAATGAAAGTAATATATGAACTAATAATAATATGCTTTAAAATTACATTAATATTTCCATATTTCTTAGATGATGATAATCCCAACTAACTTACTCTGAATCACTTGAAATTTTTAACAGGTGTGTTTCTGTTAAAGCTTATTTGAATTTAAAAAGGAAATTCTGAAAATCCTCATTCTACTTTCATATTAAAATTATCTTTTCTCTGCCTCATGTTGATCAGTCTTCTCTTTTTTAGCACTTTTAAGAATATAAACTTGTCCCAAGCTATTTTACAGTTGAAAAGACTTCTTTTCTTGCTATTTTATGTTTCAGTAACAGTTCCAAGGTATTCTTAAATATCACGCAAGCAATTAGATCTCCATCAAACTTAAAACCTAAAATTCTTTTATTTCTTTAGTATATAGTAGCTAACCCAACAAGTATAGGTGAGGAGATAATTCATAGTCATCTTTTATAACTAAATCGAATTGAATTTTAAAATTCTGTAAGGAATATTATCTTAAAAATGACCTTAATTAAATTTGCGCACGCGTGCGCGCGCACACACACACACACACACACACACACACACACACACACACACACACACACACACACACACCCTAGCTGCTATTCAAGATCTCTCAACATCATCATGGATCCTTGTAAACAATTGAAACAAGTGAGCTTCCTTTTCTAGTGTTCTGCTAGCAAGTATTCTTATCTTGTTATTACCACAACCCCCAACACTCAAAACTATGTGTTTTATTTGTTTATGTTTATCATCTTCTAGAATGTAAGTGCTATTATGGTGAGTTTCATTACTTATATAGTGCCTAGGACAGAGTAGTTACCCAATAAAGTTTTGGTAAATGAATAAATTGTTGATGCAGATTCCAGATGTAGTGAGTACATCCAAAATGTGAGTGCAGCTAAAGTCATAGTGTCCCTTCCTATAAACTAATAGGTACACCAAGCACACATGGCACTTGGGGTGACATGAAGATAGTTTGCTTTAACAACTGGAGAAATTGATTTATCTATGGCTTCTAGTCAAAGTCCAGGCCCACGAATCCTCTGTGGTTAAAGTAGCAATATCCAGGCATCAGCAGAACTAGAGTTCATTTTTATTTTATTTCACAGGTATCTTATGAGCCTTTGAGTGAGAACTGATGAGAATCAGAAGCTGTAGAACATTCAGGCTAAAAAAAAATTGCTTTATGTTTCTGGAGACAAATTAATTCTTTAGGATCCTGGAGACAAAAAGTGTAGTTCTTATTGAATAAGAAAAACACTAATACCTTGAGGTCAAGGGAGCTTCTGAAATCACCCCAGACAGGCAGTTTAACCAGTTCGTGACTGATAAATATAGACTGGGCACTATTCAGTGACGCAGGAGCCAGAAAAGTGAAATACTGAGAGCCCAAATAGGAAAGAAAAAGTGGAGTGGATGTGCACAGTGATCATAGTTGCCAAACAGGTTCTGAATATCCAGGAGAAATTCTTTAAACAACTCTTAGAAACAATAGGCGTATATTTTGAATGGAGTTAGTTTCCCGTAATGAGACTAATTAGGACTAAATTTGCCCTAATTTAATAAAATAAAACATGAATATTTATTTGTATGCATATGTAGTATATAGGTATTGATATGTATATCTAATTTGGCTAAATGACCCAGAGTGGCAAGTGTAGCACAATGAGAATAACACTGGTTGGGATCCTACCTGAGGATCAGTTTTCATCTTGTAGCCTCATGAACTTTGCCATTTTTTTTAGTGTTTAATGTGCCACCAGTTTTCTTGATCAATAAGTCACTGTTTTAGTATCTCTTTTCTAGGAAGAGTTGTTTCTAAGGTTCTTGCCAACCAAGGACCAGCTGAAAGCAGAACTGCTTGCACGGCAGAATCTGTGATGTGTGTCTGTGACTCACAGAAAAATCTCTTCAGATGTTTGCCCTCTTCCCTATAGATCACTGCCTTTCCACTCTGGCTGACAGGACTCTGAAGAGAAGCATATTTTGATGTTAAATTTTCTGAACACCCAGCAGATTACAGAAGAAAGAAAATCATTAGAATCTATATATAACTTCCTAAATCAGATTTTGTAGTTTGTCCAATTATGTGAAGAGCGATTTGAATCTCTATTAAAATTACAATATGTTTTAAGTAAATAGCATAGCAATGACAGTTTTTTTTTCTGGGAACAAAGGAGAACCTGACAGTGGGAACAAAGTTGAAAGCATATATGTGCATATATACTTAAATTTCATATTTTCTTAGAAGCTGTAATAATTATAGTTTGAGTTACATAACTTTTTGTGGTATTTAGCAAGCAGAGCACATGGAAGGAAGCAAACAACATGTATTCACAATAAATAATTTTGGCCAAAATAATTAGCTTTCTGATGCATTATGAAGAATAAAAGTAACTCATACCAGAAAAATCTATATTCACAATTTACCTCCACCAAAAGACTGCTCACCTGCTTCAACTATATAACAAGCATAAACTTTGAAAAATATTCACAGGTAAATTTTTTAATTCTACTCTTTTATAAAGGTTTATTCTCATCTAGGACTAAGTAGTCCTTCACTTAGAACTGAAATCATAGGGTTCTTCTAGGAAGAAAATTATGATGCTTCCAAAAGAACTTTCTGAAAAAAGAATTGAGAAGAATGTAAAGAGACACATTACTAGGCTCACTGAGCAAGGAGATAATCAGTGGGCCTACTTCTTAACATAGTTTCACTGAGAAAAGATGACATCTATTTTTAACAGTATGATTAGCACGATCTCCTGAAGAACACATACAAAGAATGGGTAAAAGCATCAAGATACCCTAGGTAAGTGTCAGTGGTGAGAGCATACGCTATTCTTATCCTTGGTGGTGGCTTGAGAGCTTTTATTTCACTATTATGTGTTATTCCAAATAAACATATTGTCCAAACAAATAAATTACTGTTTTTTTTTTTTTTCTAACTTCTCTCTCACAGTCAATTTGGGTTTGCTTGTGGTCAATTACACTATGTAATATAATAGTACAAACATACTGAGAGGAGAAACTATATGGTGTGTGCAATCCACCTTTATAACTTAAAAAAAAATTTTTTTTGACCTAAAGGGCAATTGAAAGTCCACTGAGTAAAGGGCATAGGGCATATAGTTGAGGCTCAGAAAAAAAAATGGATACTGGCATACTGTGAACATGAGATAACATCTGTCTTTGAAAATGGACAGTAGGATGTTTCTTACAAGATATGGACTTGTTCTAGATTATTCTGAGGCAGGAGAATGCCTAATTTTGAACTGGATGCTACCAAGAATTAGGAATAATCGAGCAGTTCTGATATTTATTTATGTTTAGAAGGTGGGAGAATGGAGAGATGCTGAAGAAACCATCAGTAGAAGATAGCAATTACTCAGGAGAAAAAATGGTTAGTCATTTTTTTACCTGGGGCATGTTCTTTTAAAATTATGCTTTTTTTGTCCTCATCCTGTTCTTTCAGAATCAATGTTGATCGGAATATTATAATCTCAACAATTGCTGTATTACAAAACAAATGATATTTTTGTCATAGCACTTTTCCACATCCTTCATGAATCACTTGATTATAATCAGAAAAATATTGATAATTGAAATTTCTAACAATGACTTGACTAAAATGTTTCAGAATATTAAAGTAATTAAAATAAAAGTTAAAAATTAATTTAAAAGATTTAAATTCAATAAAATATTTTATTATGGAACTAAAATTATCATTTGCCATATAAAAACATTACACTGGCATTTTATGCTGTTCCATTGCTTTAATTATACAAAAAAATAACTAAGTTGTCACATTGAATGACAGAATTCAAGTGACTCAAGTTTTTTCATCTTTAAAATAACTCGACTGTAACTTTTTTTTTTAAATCTAGTGATGAAAGTTAGAAATATATGATACCAATTTGGGGTCAATCAGGAATTATGAGCAATGCTAACTCAACTGATTTTCAGCCATTTCTCACCATCCAGAGGAACACTTGTAGTTTTGTCAACTATAAATAATTGCAGTTCTATAAATTAACTGCCATTAAAAGAGAAGCAATAAAATTGTGCTAATATGAAGTTTGCATTAATATAATTAAAAATGAGCCATAATTACTACCATCATTTAGAACTTAGGCTAACAAAGGTTTTTATTAGGGAGTAGTCATTATTATTTTTTAAATAATTTATTAGTTTTCAGAATTAAGTGTTAGTTGACTTAATTAGTGATTGTATCTTACAATGCACACCCTTCTCTTGTTACTTCTTTTTAAATTTTACTGATTTACCATTCATTTATAAAGAACAAATTCCAGGGGGTACATCTTCACCTTTAAGTGTACCACTCACCTTGAACACCACCAAAGTTCTAGAACTCTTTTCTCTTTTGCACTTCCTCCACCTTCCCCATCCACAACTTTCCACACCCTTTCCAGCAACCACTGTATTTTTCAATTTGTGTTATTTCTGTTATTTTTGTTTTCACTTAGATAAAATGCTCATTTCTCTTGACCTTTTGTAAGTTATTAGAAGGAAGGAGTAAAAGAAAGAAGATCTGATGAAAAGAAATGATGGTAATTAATATGCTCTGATAGGCTGAAATCACAGAGCAAAATAAAATGCTGTTTATTCAAATTGAATCTGAAAGATAGCGGAATACTAAAATGAATTAAAATTAGTCTATTTGAGATAAATTAAAATTCTAAATTGAAGTTGAATAGCACCTAACACAAGCTGGGAATTTTAAAATCTAAGAGTCAATTCAATTTAAATTATTTAAATTAAAATTAAATTAACATTCAGAAGCATCTGAAATGAATCAGAAATAGCTATAACATTCACTTCACATACAGAATGCTGAAATTTTGATTTCTAATAATTTTAATCAAGCTCTCTGCTGGATTGGTACAGAAAGGTTTGATGTAAAAGGTTGAAAGAGCCCAAGTAGGAATAGTGAAAGTGAAAATGATTAACAGGAACTATTTGAAGATGTCTTTTGTTTACTGCCTCAAATCATATTTGCATTTACTTCAAATATGAAGTTCTGAAATTGTGAAAAGTATTCATAAAATAAATCTGTTTCTATTGAAATGATCAAAATCTAGATACTTAATAATACACATTTTCAAATATATCTCCATCTGTAAGACTTTTCATCTGCTGACTCACTCACCTCTGGAATAAAATGAGGTCTTCAGGCTCTCTGTTTTAATGGAACTCCCTTACTCAAACACCTGCTGCATCACTAGCAACTTCTTGAGAAAAGACTTTGACAAAGAATTTTGTTGTTGAAGTCTTTTAAGAGATCATTACCAACTCCCAGGTCCTTGTTCCTATCAGTCACCACCAGAATGTCAGACCTGTGCCCCTCATATCTATGTGATTCCACATGGTCTCTTATCTGACCCAAGCCCTGCACAGCTACAATTTCTCAAACTTTTTACTAATCCACCTGCATTGCTATCTCTTAAACATAATTTTCCAATGGTTAAACTTGCTGACTCAGCACACTTCTTCCTCTGAAAAATTGTTAGCCCATGAGGGTTATGAATGCTTAAGTGATGACTGCCCCCAGTGATGAGAACTATATTGATATTTAGTGCACAGTGGTCAGGATGTTATAGGACTTTGTTTTTTCAATAATGCTGGTAATTTTGGTTAAAGATTAGGTTTGCTACCAGAACAATGTGCATTTTGTGTAAATTTCTGGTAATAAGTTCACGTCAACCTTGTTCTTGTATAGAATTAAATTTCTAGCAAATGAAAAGTATTCAATTTTATTGTGCATCATCTTGTTTATTATTAGCCTTAAAGAAATAATATTTTGAATCTTACTACCAATCTACCAATAAGTTGTTATAAGATAAAATAAAACAAGTCAATTCATGATACATAATAAATTTATCAGACAATTTGTTTTCAGCAGTGGAACAACTCTAGTTGATGCATGCATGGTTGAAATTTGCTAAAATCACTAAATCACTTCTCCTATGATAGTCACAAATAACCAGAGAATTATCTGCTTCTTTATTCCACAAATCAGCACATAAACAGCACTTCAGGGTTTGTTAGAAATGCAGGATCTCGTACCCCATTCGGGGATTATACTTAAAATCTTTAAAACATCTCCCAGTGATTCGTCTGCACATTGAAGTTTCAGAAGCACTGTTTTAGGTATTTTATTTGCCATGCTTTGTAAATTTGAGTTTTATCTTTTAACATGTTGTCTTAATATTTCGGTTGTTTATTTTTCTCCTCGAAGTGTAGAGGATGCCTTTTGTTTATTGAGTCATCTATATTCTTCATGGCTGTTTACTTTCTTCAGAAACTCAATTATAAATGCAGTATGTGAGAGTTCATTGTCTCCATGCATGGAATTATATCCATGTTATTGTACTTCAAAAAAACAAAAACAAAAACACTGCAAGGTTTTAAAAATATTTGAAAATGTAAGAAGTTTGAAAATATTTAATCCACTGTTTATTATCTGGGAATAAATTTAAATAAGTATACCCGATATCTATTTAGTAAGGGACTATTTAATAGTCAAGAAAATATAAAAAATGTGCAATCTGTGATGTAAACATGAATGCATCTTCTTTACTTTTCAGCATTTTTCTGGTAATAATGTACTGGATTACCTGATAAAAAATACTGTGGCCAATGCAATACAAAATTTATCATATGGATTTTTAAAAATTTTATATATTCCTGACACTGAGTATTTAATACCCTTACTCAGCCTTCCTGGTCTATGGCCCTAGTTTAGATTTAATGGGACTTTCTTTTTCACCTATTGGTCCTGGCCTTTAAGATCCTCCTATTTGCCTAGCACTGGATGAGAGTGACATGGAAGTGTCTTTATTTTTCCATATTCCAAAATCATGTAAATCTGGGTAATTCTCCTTAGTCTTTTGGGAACACCCAGAGGTCTAATTTCCTCCTCAACCTCCTTTAGCCTGAGGTTTAGTCATCCCTTCCTGAAATTGTAGCAGTACTTGCCAACTCTCTGAAAGATGTGGATATGAATCGTTCTTTGAGTCAAGCATTGACCTTAGAAGCTTCAAAACCATTTTCTTGGGAAACAAATAAGGATTTAAAAACTGGCTATCTTTGGGGAGAAGAGATTTGTGAGAAAGGCTGAAATGATTTTGGAGAAATGCTGGAGTATTACTGCCTTACTGCCTGAGGAGTTTAAAAGAAAAGAAAATAGCACAAAGAAATTTTATTAACTGTCCTCATCAAATTCTCAATAAATTACCCAGCAATAATAATTTAGCATTATTATTATAGGCAATGTGACTCTGTATTTTATGTGTTTTTTATTCTTACTTAGGAAAAAAATAATGTGATTTATAATAATTCTCTATTTCATATTTTGATGCCTTGGGTTATGGAGAAAGAGAAATTAAATATTGTTCAGTGTATCATCAAAAAGAATGGTGAAAAAAGTCCATTTAAAACATTTTCCTATTTTTCATACAAATGCATGAAATATTATTTTCATTGTCTCAGCACTTTTGCCAGCACATATGACATGAAGTGATAGTGTTGGATAAAAGAGTTTCTAAAATGCTTTGTAATTTTGTAAACAGATAAAAGAAAGAAATGTGTATTTTTCCTAATAATGTTCCACAAAATAAACTCTTATGGATGACAAATATTAAACTATGTCTCCCTTCTGAAATTAAGATTAAACCAAATGTCATTCTTTCCATTACATTGGTTATCTTGAATACTATCTCTTTTCCTTAGCAGTCATTAAATTCTGCATTATTGAAATTCAAATGCTTTCCACAGAGTCTTTAATCTTCCAGGAATGGTTTAGACCACTCAACGGCACACCAGTACTTGCTGCTCTGCGTATTTGCTCCCACATGTTTTCCACCTGGATGCTTTTCCAGTTTTATTCCTATCTCACCCTAAGTCTTCATTTGGGACAATATTTCTACATCCTATTCATGGTTGCTTTGAAGTTTTCCATTCTTTCTATTATTAAAATATATAAATATTGTCTGCCTCATCTAAAGACTCAATTATGTGAATAATTTTTTATTAGAGGATTATTTTTAAGTATTTTATTATAGCCTTATGTATGAGCAGTACTTTATTTCTTTAATTATCCTCAAATTCACTCCAGATGGGTTCTATATGTGATTCCAAACTGTAAACCCAGGGCACATAAAATCATTCTACTAATTAGTATCAGGGGAGGAAGCAGATGGAGTACTGAAATGGCTTAAGTAAAGAGGAATAATTTTAGGGAGTATCTATAGAGTCACTGACAAGAGTTCTGTGGTGTAAACCAAGTAGGGATGGTAAAATACCCTGAATTATACCCAAACAGGAACTGGGGAACAATTATCATTTTTAATTTTGGAAAGGCCAAGGAAAGGCTTGGAGTTACCAGAACTTGGTGAGAGCAGGGAACATGGAGTAGGGACACCCTTTTAGTTTGTCTTCATAAAGGAACACAGCTAATGAGGCAGGAAGAGAAAGGAGAGGAATAATGTATCAACTGTGTTCTCTCTGTTTTTATTTTGCTCCCAATTTCGTTTTCTTCTACAGGAAGAAAAAAAATAACAGTTTACTTACCACAGGTAATTGCAATTCTCTTTATGGGGAGCCATATAGTTCCTACATTTTGTCAATCAACAATTCACAGGGTATTATCTCATAACTAGATCATTACTGAGACTCCATAAGGCAGTTCCATAGTTCTGTTGACTCAGATGTTTACAAGTAATGGAGCAGAGAGTAAAGCCATATTCCATGAGCCTGAAGTCACTGCTGCATTTCTTTCAACAAAAACTAAGTTCCTTGATTAGAGGATATGCTGTAGAGGCTACCTTGGTGATGACTGAAGCATTTTTAGAGGTTTCAGAATCTTGGTGCTACAGAAGTATTTCATTCAGAAAAGGGAAATGCACATGCAGAATGTACATATTTATATTCTCATGACATTAAATCCCCACCCTCACTTGATAGAAATGGTCCTCTGTAATCTGCTAGCCATCAGATAGCTATGAGTCACCTGGGGAATCTTTTTACACCAGGCATCCAGAATCAGTTTTACTGAAATAAATATGGCCACTCACCAGTAGTCAGGATCAGATGAGCCTTAGGAGGGGGACTGGCCTTAGTTGTCTAATCTATGCATAGTCTTCACTCCTACTTCAATTGCCATTAATTCATGGATACCAGGAAGATTGATTTAATGGTAGCACATCTCCAGTTAACCCAGATAACCCGTAACTGTTCTATGGGTTTCTAAATAACTCCCTAATGGGAGTATTCTCTTTGAGGCTACAAATGGAAATGGTTGGGGTATGGCTAAGTAAATTATCCAAAGTGGATACATGCTGTCAGACCTATCATCATGGTGTTAGAATTATTTTCTCCATGGCATGTTTATTACCTTAATTTCATTGATCAAAGCCATGTTTTTGCCCATTTTCTGTAAGACATAAAGGCCAGTCTTTGGTTTCTGTAAGACATAAAGGCCAGTCTTTGGTTGTCTATATATATATAATGGTAAATTCTGAAATACAGATCCAGATTGATACATCTATTCTGGCCTAAAATATTTTTCATTCTCCTTGGCCTTATATTTTCAGAATGCAGGAAGCATTCTTGTCCATGCTCCTCAAACCTCTATAAAGATTAAGGTCAGAATTATACTGGACTTTCAATATAGTTCATTTCTCTTTCTAAAGAAAACCTTATGCTTATATTCAGAGCTTTACTGGAATTTAAGAAAATACAGACACTGTATTTTCTCAACGTGGTTATGAGGGGAGAGGTTGTTGCTGTAGGGAATAATCATTGTCTTGAGACAACTTCTTTAAGTATAGTGATTTCCTCAGATAGCTTTCATTGGTCAAGAAGTTTCAAAGAAATTTGAACCTGTTAATTCTCATCAGTATCCAAATCTATCTGAACACTCTCAGCAATCATGTGTCTAAGTTTCATTTTTAAATTAATAGTGGGTTTTTTTGTTTTGTTTTGTTTTGTTTTGTTTTTTGAGAATAGGTCTCGTTATTTTTGCTCATGGAACCACACTTGTTGCCGGGGAACCACGGACTCAAGCAATCCCCAGCCTCAGCTTCCCAGGTAGCTGGGATTACAGGCGCATGCCACAACGCCCAGCTATTTTTTTGGAACTAGGTCTTGCTACTGGGTCTCGCTACTGGCCCCAGGTGGAACTTGAACTGCAATCCCTAGCCCTGTCCGCTTCATAGGCTGAAGCTTGCAGGCACGAGCCACTGTGCCTGGCTAAATTAATAGTTAATACAAAGGCCAACTAATGCCCTAAGGACAGTGAGTAATTTTCAATTTTTTGTTTTATTATCATTTGAAAAGTTATTGATAGCTACCACATAAGTAACCTTTGAAATTATCTCTTCATATTTAATATTTCAAACAAACTGTGAAAAATTTAAAACTGGAAAACACCATCACACATCCCATCATGTGTTAGAGTGATGACTTCCTCTCTCCTCATGTAGCTTCTACAAAATTCTACTGATGATGTGCAAGAGAATAGGATAAGTCAAATGTTGACTTCATTTTACATTGATAATTTTGACTTCAAGAACTCTCTGAAATGTTTTAAGAATTTCTTGTAATTCCCATACCTAAGGGGTGCTGTTTGACCATAGGAGACATGGTAAAATTGTAGCCTTATCTGGCAACACAACTCTGCAACCCATACACATTCAGCTTTAGAGACAGGATTTTTCAAACTTGCCTGTCTTGGAATGACCCATGTTAAAAAACTTTTGGTAGCCATAGATTTCTTTTGATTTTCTACTTGTGCTTTGAATTTAAGAATAAGTTTCCAGGCACGTACTCTAGTCTCTGCAGTATTTTCAGTTGAATATGAAGCAACCTCATTATTTTGCAATCATCACTTTTGACATAGAGACTATAAGCCACAATCGATTGATGATCCAGCAACTTTGCTGTTTGAAAGGAGCACTCTGCTCCTTGATTAATTAATTCTAATCTCACTCTATTCTTCGGACTGTTGGTATTTCATTTCTTCAGAGAAAGTGATTATTCATGTGTTCATTAAAACTGATCAAACCAATACTGAGTTCTCAAATATAATGCTTGTTTGCATGGAGTCACTCTTCATACTGCCTGAAATATTAAGAACTGACAAAGCTACACTCAGAATTGTTTAACTGGGAGACTTCAATTAAAAGACTATTTTCAGAGATGTGTGAGGGGTTAAGGGAATTATCAGTGGGCAGAAAGACTGAATGCATCCTCACTTCTAGGGCTGCAGTGTAAAGAGAGCAGCCAAATTATCTCAGCTTGGTAAAAGCTTATGTTGCAGATGAGAGGCCGTAGGCCTGAATTGGTGACTGCTAAGGAAGATTCATAATCACAGCAAGGTGGGCACAGTGAAATAAAATCAATGCTCTGAATTTCATGCCTCCATCCTCTGACCTCCTTTGGTTACTGGGAAATCAGAAAGGACAGGCACCTTCAATGTCAACCTATAAAGAATATGAAAAGTAGGCTTGGCTTAAAACATTCTCTTGATCTGTGAGAAACTTAAGTTATGGTAGTTTCAAATGTTTACAGGATAAAATAGTATTTTAAATAAAATTTCCTGGTGAATATTAAAAATATTTTCATAACTGTAAGTATCAAATGAATTAGGTCCTTGGAAGATGATTTTTTATTTTTTAGTAATATTTCTATATGGTGCAAAAACAGAAATGGCTCAATACTCACAACAACAAAAAAAGAGAATTCAAAGCTATTTTAACTGAAGATTATTATGGTATAGCAAACACAGTACAGAAAAGTAATGTCTCTTTGTACTATAAACTATGACTTGCTTGGATTGATAAAAAGATGACAAATGGTTCAATATGACCATCTATTTCTTCACAGGATTGATAAAAACTTTTAGCTTGAAAGTACTAAATACATTTTTGTGCCTATAAGTGTTTCAGTATGGTTAGATCTACCAAGTAACAGATTTCCAAATCATGTATCTTGAAAGTTTTCTTGTTCAATAAAAGTAGAATAATTTTTCCCATTCTAGCCACTGTGACAGCTGCTTATCTGATAGAACACAATTCCTCTAGTTTCTTTCTGCAGCAGTTTATAATCACAAGCTTTTTTTGAGAATGAAAAGGCATAAGAGCACAAATCCTCAAAAGGGATCTAAGTATTACAAAATATTTGAAGAGAACTGGTTAACCAGAGAGCATAAAGCTGCCCTGGCTATTATGATACCAGGTTTTCAATATCAAAGTTGCTGTCTTAGCTAGAAATAGCTCTCCTGACAGGCACCCTCCCAGCCATTTTGCTTTCCCTGTGTGATAAGTGCAGATTAAGTCAACAAATCAATGGAGGGAGAGAGAGAAAGAGAGAGATTTTACTTCTTCAGGATGAACAACTTTGACAGCATGAGTTTAAACTGAAGTAGACATTCATTTTAAAAATAGTTGTAAGAAATAAATATTTGCTGTACATGAAATATATTATCATATACATTTGTGGAAGTCAAATTAATGGTCTATATTAATGTATCTTGTAAGGAGTTACCCTCTTTCCTTGAAAAAAAAGTATTTTATATACAAAGGAAAAATCCCTTAAGATTAGCAATAGAGATATTCAAACTTTCAGGAATGTAAAACATGTAAAGCTAAAGAAGACACTAGAGTCATAGTTAGCAGATTATGAGGACAAAGAATCTGTTCCCTTTCAATGAATAAAGTTATAGTTCCAAAAGATGACTCAATTCCAGAGTTCATAATGCTATAATTAACAATAAAGTATTGCATAGTTAAAATTGTTAAGAGGGTAGATATCCTGAAGAGCTCTTACTATAAAAAAACAGCCAAATATGAAGACAAAATGACATGACACAGGAAAGCTTTAGAGGTAACACATTCTAGCCACTTGGGTAACACAAACATGTGTATAAGCGTCCGTTGATTATACTTCAAAACATTTGGAAGAATAAAAATGTATGACATTCTGTCCCTAAAACTTGCATAATTTTGTAAACTAGAGATGCATCAATGAAAAGAAAGCAGATCAAAACTGATCTCTTTTTGACTCATCAACTGAATCAAAAGACTTTTTAAAGTTTGAATATCCTAATGAGGCTAATCAAGTAATACAGTATGAAGATTCAGTTCACTATTTGTAGTTTGTGACATTCAGACAAATTCTCTCTTTATAACAAGTGGAACACCCAAATATCTATTAAATCCTCAGGACATCTTGATTTCTTTTCTCTTCCATCATGCACCTAGTTTTCCTCTCCTCTTGCTATTCTCTTTCAAGTGAAAAGTCATAAATATGATTGCATGTTTCAAGTGTGAAAATTATGTAAATAGCAGCGGGAGGAAGATTTTATATTAAAGCACCCACGGTAAACAATATTAAATTCATTTATAGTATTGGAACTAAGTTGAAAAAATCATTCTGAAATAACATGATTATTTCCCACCTGTAATATTAGCAATGTTACTTTGCATCATTATTTTATGGCTAAAATTCCTCCATTACATTAAAAGAACTCTTCCGTTAGGCGTGTGTAATTATACCAGGCTTTTCTCGTTACACTGGATAAATCTGTTTCACCTATTATTCCTATTCTTGGGTTTATCAGTTACCATCTACCACTTTCCTCTACGGAAAACTGGAGTCATGCTCGATTCTAGGTGAGATTCGATCATTCACTAAATCCAGCTGATTCTGCCAGATGATTTAGTTCTAACTTCCTCACAGGCAACCCTCATTTCTGCCCCGCCTTACCACACCAGTCTCCAATTGCTCATCTTTCTTCACTTTACTCAAACCACCGGAGTTATTGGCACACTAATCTTGATGTCTTTCCACTTTTGACAATATAATCTTCCTTCTCTGACGTATCAACGAGCATCCTTGCCTCATTCCTGTCATACCGACTCATGCCCACTGTGCACACTGTTTCACTGTGCCAGTATCAGCTGTGGGATCTAAAAAATTCCAGCACCTCTTTTTCTGCATTTACTAGATTATTTGTTTATATTCCTACTTCCCCATGAGAACACAAATCCTCTAGCTTTAGAGTTCTGTCTTGATATTTTTAATACACACTAAGTATAATGTCTTGTACGTAATTGGTTCAAAGTGCCTGCATTTATGAAACACCTAAAACTTTTTTGGGGGACCTAGTTCTGTGTTCTTATTACCCTGTTTATAATGATCTCACCATTGACTGCTGTTTTCCTTTCAAAACCAATTTATTTCATCCTGATGACACAGGTAAATATAACAGTAAGGGTAAGTGAGCAAACACCAAGTCCTATGCCACTCTGAAAAGAAGAAAGCATTGAGCAGAAATGTTTTCCTGGCTTGAATTTCAACTCTAGAACTTGCCATGATTTGGTATGAGAAAGTTACCCAAACTATCACTACCTCATTTTGTTCTTCATTTGGGAATCATTCATCAATTTGGAAATATCTCTTGTGTATCCCAGTTCCTATTGTTTTGGTTAAAGAAGTGAAGAAGAAAACTTCTCTGTTCCTTTGGATTTTATTTTCCAGTAATACCTTCAAGATGTTTTTGGAGAATTAATTCAGTGATAAAGTGGCCACAAAGCACAAATTACAGTGCCAGGCAAGTAGCAAATAGTAAGCAAACATTACTAGTCATTATTAGTATTATTAATTAGTGGTAGTGATACCAATTTTAATGGGTAGGTACCATCATGCCAGTTGATGGAGATGACAATGCTTATGTCATTCACTGTTCACCACCTCTATTTCTGACATAATCAGGCCTCTACTATACTACATTTTCTTCCCTAAAACCTATATTTTGTTGGCATCTATAGTGAAATCATGAGAAACTTCTGAGCTAGGAGAATTACTCACAGTAAATTTCTTTGCTGTTGAATCCATGTATTTTTTTACTTGCTTTGTTACCCTCAGTGCTCCTCGAGTCTCTTGGTTCCCATTTGCAATGCCTTCTGGTCCATTGTTTTGTTTTGTCCTTGATGGGCCCTTAATCTCATGTGCTGTTCACCTGGTGTAATTCCTACAACTGGTCCACCCTCCATTAGTTCTGGCACCTGGGCTTCACTACCGCCAGGATCTTGTGCAGTTCTGTTGACTGTGTGTTTAGCCCAGTGACTGATAACTAAGTCTGGGATCTCCAGTCAGCTTAAACTGGGCTTCATCTGTATCTCATGACACCAGATGCTTAACCCTACACACTCACTCTAATATATACCCACCTAAAGTTTAGTATCTGCTATGCGTACAACAGCATAGACCACTGTTTTGCCATCCCTTTGAGGAAACTGTTAGCTTTCTCTACAGATAAGGAAACTGAGACACAAATGGGGTACTCAAACTGAAATGTCAATAGTTAATAACAAGATTTTTAAGTTGCAGAAACAGAATTTGAATCCACTCAATCTGCCTCTTAGAGTCTGCGTTTTAAGCGACCATGGAATATTGGTTTTCACCTGATCTGAGGATAATAGCACAGTGCTTCACACCTGGGTCCTACAGATAATTCAAGTAGGTTTCTCTTTGTAAATAAATGTTTAGAAATTATACGTGGTCAGTGTTTTTCATGCAGTATCCATTTTTTCTTCCCACTAGCTCTGGAAACTTGTTTTGGGAATATGTCTTCCACAACATGTGCTGTCTGGGAATAAAAGTGACTTAGGTTCGGGTTGCTCTGTCCCCATTCAGAAACTTAAGGGGCTTTTCGTTTTAGCATCACTTCTTTCACTTCATTAACATTAACATACATGTGCCCAACTGGTGAGGCTCCCATTGAATGCTCTTTCAAGACTTTAAATTTGAGTAAAATATCACAAATACAGGATGAAGTGAAACCAAAAACCAAAACCAAAAACCAAAACCAAAAACTGAAAAACCAACAATAAAACCCAAGCTTTTGCTGATTTATACACTCATTCCAAAAATGCTGTCTGAGAAACACTCTCTAGGGGTTCCTGCTGTGGACTCCTCTAGGTGACAAGTTCCTTTCCTCTCAATCCTGTCTTTTTAGCTCCCTATTCCATCCCTAGCACCTTCATATCCTTCTAATAAAGTCCCTGACTCATTATAGTACAGAGTTGGTTTCTGTTGCTTTCCAGATGTTAAGTACTATTGATGCAATTAGTAATCTGAGGACAGCCATTTTTCAGAAGTAACTATTTCATATGTTGGTAGCCTTTTCCTCCTGTACTCAGATTGCTAGAGTGGCTGTTTCAAAACACCACAGGTATCATCATTTTGAAAGACTAACCTAGGTCAAATATGATGCCAAATGAGGAAAATCAAATGTTGTCTGCAGCCCAGAATATTTATCAAGAGATGTTTCCTACACCGATCCTTCAAAATGAAAAGAATGAAAATGAATAGCTTGCATAGTTCTTTGGAAAATCACAATGCTGTCTCAGGTAGCCCCAAATAGAAAATTCAACAGAATTGAAGTAAGATAGCATGTCACAGATTTAAGTCTATATATGTGTTGAAGTGTGGGTGTTCAAAATGGATTTCATTTCTAGAATGTGAACTCCTAACTCCACACTTGCAAGTAAATTAGGAATCATCTCATTTTGATGACAAAATCCACCACAGAATGAATTATCGTGAAGCCTTGTTGTTCAGCTAACTCAGCCTCCATCATAGCCACTCTCAAAATTCCTGTGAGCACTTAATTGGATATTCACCATTCAGGCTAAATAATGAGTGTCCATAATCATTGAATTTCAGACTTCTACACTCTGTCTGATGAAAAACTAATTATACCATAGAGATTGGCGTCAGTGTCCATGTGCCAGTTACTACACTGGGTATGTAGGGTTTGCTTTTCTTATTTATCTTTCCTTTCCCACCTGGATATTCAAGGTTAATAATTGGTTCTTCCATTTGGTCAGTCTGCTTCCATAGCTTTCTGAGGAATTGTTTTGCCTTTCATATTGATCTTTTTGTATCCTGCAACCCTTTTATATTCTTGTTTAAATTTAAAATTCTAATTTCTAACATTTCATATCACATTTGTTTTTTCCTTCATTTTCTTTAATTTCTTTAAATATCTTTATCATGACAATTTTGAACTCTAATGGGAAGACAAGATATGGGGAGACATATCATTGTGGTTGGTTTCTGGAGAATTGTTTCCTCCTTGTTCTATAATATTTTCCTGAGGTCTGAACTTGCTGTGTGTTGTTATTTTAAAGTCTGCCCTTTTTGTTCTTCTATATTTCTCTCCCCAGGAGTACAGCCCTCTCCAGCAGTATAAAGTTGGGGCTTCAGGGGAAGCCCTAGGGAGCATGGCAGACTTTGTTCACTGTAGCTTCCTATTACAGTATCTGGGCGTAGGCTGGATGCCTTCTCCAGCTCCGTGTGGCAGGCAGAGACAATTCTAGGAGCCCAGAGTCTCTGTAGGGGTCAGACAAGAGATCCTCCCCACTCTTGAAACCATTCACTAGCTGCCTGGATGGCTTCATTGAATTGTTGAACAGGTTTTGCTCTGACTGATAAGCATATGCTTTCCTCCAGCCAGGGAGCCAGAGAGGCTGGGTAGGGGTAGGGGAAAGTCAGGTATCCTGACAGGTGAACTGGCACCATTCCTAATTTATTGTTCCTTGGGCTTTCCTTTGCTTAACCTTTCTGATGATTTCTGTCTCTGCTTACTGAGACACTGGCCCTTCTGTACTCAGCTCTGATCCAGATGTGGCTGTTCTCTCCAGATGCCTTCTTTCCTTTAAGGAAGGAAGTGATGTCTCAGGTATTCTGTCCACCTGTTATCTTCCCCAAAAGATTTTTTATGGAAAATGAGACCTAAGGCTTTTAAAGTCTGAAGTATTGATAAGTAGATCCAGGAATCTATGCTATAAGACATAGATCACAAAGATTAAAAGAATAATAAACAGTTTACATTATGCTAACTATTATATTTACATTAACTTTAGTATCATCTTCTGATTTGTGAAAAATTTAATTTGAACCATAGATATGTGTGATTTTTCTGGGTCACAAATGATCAAATATCAACATACCAATTAATTTTACTTATCACTCCTTGGCCAGGGAACAAAAGAATGACAAGAGAAAACTAAAGGAAATATTTTTCAGAATACTTAAAAGAAAGAGAGGAATTGTTGCCCCTTGTTATGCAATCAGGATGTTTCCATCTGTCTGTGAAACACTAATCTCAGGGACATACAAATGTGATACAGGAAGTCTTGCTCAACAGAGGCCATAAAAACAATCATATTCTGAGGTACATTATGGCACAATATGGTTAGTCTCACGAAGAAAGAAAACCAAATCCTTGTAGCTGAAAGGAGAGAGAAATTGCTTCCAGCTAGTGGCTAGGTGTGAAGCCAAAGAAGCTCCTTATCTCATCGAAATCCACAGGACCATAAACTGTGCTAATTTCACTATCATAAACACTGAGAACTTCACCTTATTCTTGTATATATCTGCAATGAATATTCCTTCAGAATAAGGAGAGGATTCAGACTCAGGATGCTTCTTCTTCAAGAAGAGACTTAACAGATTTCTCTTTCTGCCACTTAGTCTTTATCTGGGAGAAGGATGCTGGTGGATTTTTCACAGAGCTGAGTCACAGACGCATCCCGCCAAGCGACTCCTCCTCTTATCTGACAGTCACGAGGCACTCTCTCTGGAACCAGTTTCTGGTTCCTGCCCTTTCTATTATGATAACTGGGAAAATAAGCAGCTCATTACAGAACCTACTCACTGGAAAAATTCACAGCCAGACCCATTGATTAAATCACAGTGAGAGGGTGGTTGCTCTTGTGCCTGTGCTGAGGTCATTCGAGGTTTTCTTAATATTTTAAATTCAAGTGATCTCTAAATGTGGGGGGGGGTGATGATGATAAAATATATTTAGAAGAGGTATATGAAATATCTATTTAAAAACATTAACAGGAAATTTTCAAAGGAAAGAGAGTGATACTAAAATTGGATTTGATATGATTTTTATTAAGAAACATTAACCTGATTTACAAGTAATGAAATGATACATTTGACTGAGATGATTCTAGAGACTGTATGCTACTTTTATCTCAGAAGCATCTATTATATAGTTTGCATTTTCTTCTCAATATCACTGTCCCAGATCTTTAACTATTTCTCTGCCCTGAAGTCAATTGTTTACAGAAGAGAATTTATATCCTGTGGCTTTAAAGTTGGCCCCCAAGCCACAGTGAGAGGTAAGGATGTCATACTCAGCTCCTCATGTGACTCATGAAATATTGGGATAGGGAAGTAGGGAGGTTAAACCCAGAACTACCAAGTCAGTCTTATGGGATCCAAACACTCCTTTATGACCTTGACAAGGCCCTGACCCTTTTTGAAACAGTGCCCACATGTACAAATGGGAAGCACAGGCAGGGAACAGTATATGAGGGAATGTTTGCATATAGCCTTACTCATTACAAGTCTTAGCCACATACAAAGTTGAAAACGCTTTTCACATGACCTCTTTTGCTAAGAATAAGGCCTCATCTACCAAAACTCCAAGGAAAATTAAATTACTTTGGTATCTCTTTTCTGACACTTTCTAAGTGACAATCCCTAATGAAACAACTGCACAAACAGGTAATATATTTAGAATCTGGTCTTTCTCTCTTCAAGGGATCAGAGGAACATTCCATTTTTTAATTAAAGTGCCTAAAGGAAGGACATGTCATTCTGGTGGGAAAATAAAAGGCATTTGTAGCAAACTGAATATTGCATTTAAAACATGGTTTTCTGCTTACCCAGTTGCTGAAAACTGACACTGTTTCTAAGCCAAGTTTCTCCAGAACAATAACATCAATCAAGTTCAGTGAGGAAGAGAAGGCATCTTTGCTGAATGTACTATGGTTGTAAGATACTTTCTGGAAAAAGCATTGAACCAGAGAAAACAAAGTATTGTTCTGGTATCAGTGGTAGCTGGGATATGAATATATTTTACAACAGCTTCAGCTTGATTGGTGTTATTTTTGGCTTTGCCATACTGAATTTTCCATTAACAATGACTAAAAATTCTTTAAAAGATAATCATTAATAACATAATTGGGTATAAAAATGTAACCCCAAACATTGGTTTAGATATAATAAAAGCTTGTTGCTTTTACATACAAATGCCCAAAGATCCAGCCTTGATTGGGTGCCTGATTATTTTAGACATCATTTATAGTTTGAGATTCAAGGCAGCAGATCCAATGTTCACTAATTTCTGTCAGCAAAGAAGGGAAAAGGGACAAACATCTTCCCTTGTAGGATGTTTTCCTCACCAAATGCAAATATAATTTCTATTCACATTCAATTGGTCCTAAAATAATCACATGTCTCTAGCAACTGCAAGGCAGTCTGGGTTGGGGATCATGTGTACAGTTCTAACTGAAAATATTCTATTATCAAAAGGAAGAAAGAGAAAATGGAAATCAGGGATGATTAATAATTTTTAGCATAGGTTCCATCCCCAAGCAAAGGCAACATATTCATGTCTATGGCACCCACACCAGCTTCATTAAATAAACCCTCCATACTCTCCATGAACCATTCTTGCCTTGATGGTCACAATGGGCAATTTAGATATAGTTTGTTGAACTCATTTTTACCTTTGCACTTTTGCTAGCAGTGTTTCCTTTCCTCCGCATCATAAACATCTGTTCAAAATCTAACTTAGTTTTTCTTATAAGATTGGGAAGAATAATAAGTAGGTGAGAAAAAAAAAACTTTGATATAATGGAAACAGTAGGGAAGCAAAAACATGGGGACATGTTCGCTAGAAAAAAGGTTTTGTCTACAAAGTAAAGGCAATCAGACAACTGAACTAAATATAAAAATTTTATGGCTATTGTCCAATTGAAAAAAATAAGACAGTGTCTTATTTTTTTGTCCTTAAATGATGAGTCCTAAGAGGTTATTAGAGACAAAGGTAAAGAGGTTTAACGCTGGAATAAAAAAGATACCTGTATTTACTGAATATGTTAGGCAATTCCAGCAACTGGCTATTATCTGATAAGTGGGCAGAATGAGGATATAGGAAGTAGGGCAGAAGACCAGCGATTTGGATTGACACAGGAAATGAAAGGATAGAGACAGAAACTTGAAGGTACTGAAGCACTGAGAATAGGGGGGTAGTGTCCAAAGTCATGTTCACACCCTCTTGTCATGATCTTACCCCCTAGATCTTCCTCCCCAAACAATGACTACAATTTCACAAGAGTTATCCCTTCCTCTTGTTAGAACTATTTTTTTTGCCTGACTTTATCCAATAATAGTTTATTTCAACTGACAGCTTCTAAAGCACTATACATTTCCACTCTTTTTCTCCTCTCAGACAGAACTCTCCTTCTGAACTTTCTTACACTCAGAATTTTTGAATAGATACTTATGTCCTGGTATTCTGAGTGATGAGTGACTCTTCCACATTTGTTAGGTAGGTAATCAGGGGTCACCCCTATTTAAGACATTTTTGGATATAATTACAAGTCAAAACAGATAGAGAGGTAACAGTGGCAAAAGCAACAGTGCACAGGCTGCATCTAGACCACTGATCCCATATTGGGAGTAGTGACCTGATTTTAAGTCTAAAAAAAGTAAGACAGAGGGTGTTATAAAAATTCACACTTCTGCTAAGATCTGTGCATAGACTGAGGAAGCCACGAACCTGCAAGTGGTTGCCATAATCAAAGCTATCTTTACAAAGTTGAGAGTGAGATAGAAAATGCACGTGCTGTAAGCACATCATTCAATATTTATTTTGACAATTTATATCATAATGCTAAAGTATACTAATTATAGATTAATTTAGGGAGAGTTTTATGAAACCGTGCCTTGAAAATAACTTTGAAGGAGATAAGCTTTTATCACCTTAAAACAGGATCAACGTAATGGAATGTCAGTGGAGAAGACTAAATCTCCCCATTATAATCACTCAGGTCTCACTACCATTGACTATGAGAGCACCAAAGCAGATAAAGTGGGTATATGAGTTTTTTAACTTGATGACAAGTGATCATGACAAAGCAAGCCATTATGAACATAGAGTAGACATCTGATTCCTTCAGTTCCTGTGGCAGCCAAGAAAGCACACCACTCAGAACTGTAGTTAAAAGTGAACAAACTGCTGCAAACAGTGCAATCAGAAGACAGCCTCTTCCTCTCGAGGCAAGCACAAAATGAGGGGGCAGGGCTCCTTGGCTCGGGTCATTTCTTTCCAATTCTCACCTTATATCAGGCTGTCTGGGATTTTCCCAAGAGTACCTATCACCCTTAGAGACTCTTCTTCTTGAGTATTTTTTTCCTCCTCTTTCCTTTCATGTGGTAGACCTATATCAAACTCTTATGAGATTCCTCTGGTACTTCTTTTTCTCTCTTCCATCTTTTGTCAGCATTGCATCCTAAGATTCACTTGCATTTCTAATTCTATCCTGGGGTCTGTTCCCCAGAGGACCTGAATTGACTCAGTACTTACTGGACTTTTCCAGAGTTAAGTCTGGATGGAGGAATGTCTGAAAAATTGTCTAGTCTAGGGAAGTTCTTTCCACCATGATGTCTTAACATAAAACATTGACGACAAATAAAGAGGTAATTATGTGAGACTTGCAACCATAAAACACATAGAAGAAAACCTGGGCAAAACCCTTCATGAATTTCACCTCAGAAATCCATTTGGGGAAGCAACTATGGCTGGCAAAAAAAATGAAGGAAACATAAACAGCTGGGACTATATAAAACTTAAAAGTTTCTGTCCAGCAAAAGAGACAATAAACAAAACAAAAAGAAATGCAACCGACTGGGAGAAAATTTTTGCCCTCCAGACAAGTGACAAGGGTCTGATAACAAAGATCCACAAAGAGCTCCCACAGCTCAACAAAAACAAAGCAAAAAACTCACTCAAAAAATGGGGAGAAGAACTAAAAAGACACTTCACCAAAGAGGAGATACAAATGGCTAATAGGCATATGAAAAAATGTTCCACAAAACTAATAATCAGGGAAATGCAAATTAAAACCACACTGAGATACCATTTTACACCAGTGAGAATGGCCCATATAAATAAAAGAGACAACAGCAAATGTTGGCACGAATGTGGTGAAAAAGGAACTCTTTTACACTGCTGGTGGGAGTGCAAACTGGTCTAGCCACTATGGAAGACTGTGTGGAGGACCCTCAAACTATTGAAAGTAGACTTACCATTCGACTCAGCAATTCCACTACTAGGAATCTACCCAGAGGATATGAAAACATTAATTCAAAAGGACACCTGTGCACACATGTTCACTGCAGCTCTGTTTACAAAGATTTGGAAACAAACCAAATGCCCCAAAACTGATGACTGGCTAAAAAATACACAATGGAATACAATCAAGGAAGACAAACACATATCATTCTCAGCAACCTGGATGGAACTAGAAAGACTCATATTAGCAGAAATAAGTCCAAAAGAAAAAGAGAAGTACAGGATGGTCTCACTTATATGATGGTTATAGGGAAAAACAAACAAACAAATAAGAAAGAATGAAAACAACTAATGAGACTGAACCATGGAGTGAGAGAGGAGAAGGGGAAAGAAGGTGGGGCAGGTGAAGAGCATAAAAGATCAGGATGATTAACAAGTGTTAGTGTAGTGGGAAAGCCCCATGGTACACAATAATGGAATGATGTAATATAAATATACATATATATTCAAATTTAAAAAGATTAAGTTAAATTAAAAAAAGAAAAAAAAAAGGACAGGGTTATTAGGGAATGGAGAAAGAATAAGAGAGCCATCTGCATAGTGCCAGGCAGGCAGGAGAGCTGCTTCTCCTCAGCATAGAAATTGTACTGATCCCTTTTTTTTCTTAACTATTTATTTTTTAATATATGTGTTTCAATTTTTTTATTCCCTGGGGACCACCCACCATCCTCCCTTCCTGACTACTCCCTTCCCATCTCCGTCCCTCCTAAGCCCCCGCATACTTATCCCTTTTATGGAATTTTTATGTACATGTCTATGGCCTAAATTGTCAACCAGAGTAAATTATATATATATAAAAAAAAGACGTAATTTTTCTGGCCTGAACAGGAGGGAGGTGTAGGAGAGGTTAAATGTAGGTGATATATATTAAAATTCTTTATGGAGAGACCCTATACCTTGGTTTATTTTCCTACTGAGTATGGCAAGATTCCAAAGCCTTGACATTCACATGGGCCTGGTCTTAGGGTTGCATTTACAGCAAAAAACACTAGGGAATAATGCAATGTATTCCTCTAGATTTCCAAGATCTTCAGCTGTGCCTCAAAATCATTGTGGGCTCAGTATTACCTTGTGTCATTTTGTGTCATATCCATGGTTTTGGGAAGGAAAAGGTAATCAGTGCCAACATCATACTCATGATAATATCTGTGTTAGATGTACTAGAAAGTTGTCTCTCATCCAGGCCAACATCTGTGAAACAGTAATGGGACACTCAGTTAATCTGTAAGTCAAACTCCATGAACATTTCTTTTTAAGTTGTTTTAAAGTCCCCATGTATAGAATATCAGGTAAGAAGAAGAGGTCTGTGAGTCAGATTATCAATATCCCACTGGAAGGCTTGGTGTGAGATTTTTACAAATTATCTACCATCTTGGAACGAGGTCAAAAAAATAAATAAATAACCTGGTGGCACATTGGGAAATTAGGTAGAAAGAGGTCTGAACATTAATTCACAAAGTACATATGAATTTCCATGATTTGAATACAACTACCAGCAGTTCTGGCACTCCTTATGGAAAGAAGTGTAAGCTAGTCATGGGTAATGGCTTGATAACTTACCAGAAGAGGCAAATTAGTAATACTTAAGGACTATCCAAGCTAAACATTTCATGAGTACAATAGCCAGATCAAAGAATAATTTAGCACCAGAGATTATTGAGGTGAGGCTAAGTTATGGACATCTGAGAGAATGTGAAATGTTTCTATGCCATCATATTTTCACTGAAGACCCGTGAGCTCCTATGATACTCAAAGGCATGGGTTGATATTTGGATGCATTAATTCACAATGCACAGGTGACATAACTTTTCCTTTTCACATAGCTCTGGTCACTTTCCTGGGATCACTTGGGTGGGAGCTGAGCATTGTTTCCAAAAGGACTGGCTGCAACCTACCTAAAAAACTGTAATGAAATGTCATCAGACCAAACTGTTATCAAGATTGCTAGTGTTTTTCCATGATACTTGATTCTGATACTTAAGCATTGCTAAACACAATAGAAAAAACCCTGTTCTTTGCTTATCCAGGTTGTATTGTGAGTGTATATGTAGTTCCATTTTGTAGCATATCATGATATGTAACATTGAACAAAAACTTTAAAACAGACTTTTGATATATTTAGTAAGTGTTCTCAGATTGGTGTATAGAACATAGCAAATGCATGAGAGCTATGTAGTTGCCATGAAAGTCATGCTGAGGAACCTGGCCTTCATCTTGCATAAAGAATGATGTCTTTCGAGGAAATTTTAGGAGGATAATAACTTAATTATAATGTGATTTGGAAAGTTTCCTTCAATTAAAAGAAAGATCTACCTGTCTTCTATCCAGCTCACTTATCAAGGATTGGAAGCAGAATGATATAGCAACAGATTGGTATTTAGAGTTTGGGGGTGTGTTTGGGCAATTAACTCCACTCGCTGGTTTGCTCCTAAACCGGTCAGTCCTTATCAGAAACAAGAAACCCACAAATGACCCAACAAAAGAAACAAATGAGGTAAAGGATACAACTTAAAGCCCTTGATACACGATTTCCCTGGGTTGGACCCAAAGAAAAGCTCAGGCAGGACCACAGAATGCAGAGCTGTGAGAAAGCATGGCAGGAATGCTCCAACACTGTCCCAGGGCCTAAGAGCTAGAATTCTGGCTCAGTGGCCTCCAACAAAAGGAGGCATACCCCCACTGGAATGTGGGAGGAAGGCCACAATGTGGTAGCAGTTGGACAGCTGAGTGGCAAACCATAATCATTGAGACCAACCAGACTCACCATCAGCTGACATCCATCTCCTTAAAGAAACTCCCCAGGCAAGGAAGGAGTGGAACCAGGCTCTCAAAGTGAGAGACCAGAACTCTGAGATGGAAAAAAAAAAGAACAAACAACACCATCAAGTAGAACAGACTGAGAACAGAACGGAGCAGACATCCTGCAAAAAGGAACAGTCACTGATAGGCAGGCTCCAAATGAGCTCAGAATGACTGCCCAATGCAAGTTAAGACTGGAAATCAAAGCAGCATGGTTCACCATGTCCTAGGAACACAGGTCCTCACCCAGGAGTAGGACATTGCACCAGAAAAAGAAAAAGAAACTAAATGGTGAAACAGGGACCAATGAACAGTGATGAGAGGAGATGAAGTGACCAGAGTTTGGGGGAGAGGGCAGGGGGGCATATCCAAGGGGAACAAAAAAAAATGCAAAGATGACTGAAGTTGTATGATACTAAAGGTAAATAATTTTTTTTTAAGTCTAAATGGAGCAGTGTGTTGGTGCAGAGATCTTTTTTACATGACACACAGTCTTGCCCTGGACCAAATACAAGATCCACCACATTCCTCTAACATAGTAGGTCAGCACATTTCTGTAGCATATTAAATAGTGAGCACTTTAGTAAACTGTCTCAGTCTTTCAACTATGGATTCTCTGAAAACATGCAGTAGTATTTTTTTCTGCTATGCTGAGCTGTATCATAAAATGTGGTAAAATGAATGCAGTTTTAAAGTCTCCTGTTTAGAAAAGCTTTGACTGTGAGTCTACATATAGACGTGACAAACCGGAATAAATAAATTCACACTGTTGCAATGTGTGTCCTCTTTAAATAGAATTAACTCAAGAAATGAGATATTCACGCTTTTAAAAATAAACTCCAAGCTAATTTTCAGATTGCAACCAAGAATATATCTGCAATATCACCCCTGATAGAGTAAAAGCGATACAAACCTCTACTTATGCATAGATTTTAGGAGTATTTTGTATTTGACATATAATTCTACTTATTGTAACAGTCTAGAAAATAAAGAATATGATAATCTAAAATGGATTTCAAGTTTCAGAAGATGAGATTGAAATAAAATATATCATCTTTAAGATCACATGTAATTAAATTTATGGATTTGAATGACATTTTATGGTAACATAACTAAAAATCCTGCCCAAAGGGACAGATTGTTCGAGAATGCACTTTTCCCTAGGGAACTAGTATTGTAAACAGCACCTGGATTATTTTGAAAGGCTGCAAGAATCCTTTTAATTTATATGTGCTTCAAAGACTATACTTATATTACTAGCCTAAGTTTTGTTTTGTTTTGTTTTTTTTGATACTAGAAAAGTTACACAGCTTATAGGAGGAAGAAAGTATCAGAAGGCATGAGAACTCTAGAAAGAGGATGATGAGTATGGACAATAGATATGTAGGGGGTTATAGAAAGTATTTTTTGAAGGTTATTTCTTTTTCTTAATAAAGAAATAGAGGAATATACAAAATGAATATAGGGAAAATTTTATAAGCAGCGATTTTATGTTCCACTTTCTTACCCCATAAGGACATATTTCTCCTTTGTTACTCTTAAGTCTGTGAATCAAGACTTATACTTAAAGTATTGTATTCTGAAAAGTCAAACAACTATTTCTTTTCTCCCCTGACTTTCTCCTCCACCCCCATCCCTTCAAATATGTCATTTTAACAGTTCAAGTGACCCCAGATGGCTGTTAGTTGCTTTACTAATTAATATTGTCTGTATGAATTCTAACCCACTCAATGCTACAAGAGTCATTAGCATTTCAAAGTAGGTTGCTTGATAAGTCAAAGATATCTTGACAGTATTTTAAAGACTAAAGTAAAAGACTTTCTTATACATTTATCTATGAGAGATGTTGCACATTTTAGCACAGGAATTTATCATTAAGCCTACTAGATTAACCTGGTTTAGTCAACCCCAACTTTTTATACCTGATTACCTTCATGAAAAGGTGCCAAGCCAATTCAACGGCTGAGTCATGTTTCAACAAATGGTACTGGAATAACTGAATAGACATATGCAAAGAACTAAATCTTGAGGTGTAGTTCACAGCATACAAAAAATCAACTTCAAATGGATTATAGGTTGAAAGATAAGAGTTAAAGTTATAGACTCACAAAAAGGAAAAAAAAAACATTGAGAATATCTTAATTTTCTTAAATTCAACACAAACAACTTATAATGTCAATAATTAATCAACTGGATATTTGCTGCTCATAAGACATTATTACCAAAGTGAATGAAGGCACCCAAAACCTAAGATGAATATTGATGAAGTCTTTATCTATCAAAGGCCTTATATCTAAAATATGTGAAGAATACATTAATAATGAGATCACAAAAAAAAATCATTAGAAATGAGAAAAATATTTGAGTTGTTCTGTTGCCAAATAATACATATGGGTGGCAAACAATCACATGGAAAGATGCTTAACATTTAATTATTGGGGAAATTTAAATGAAAGACCACAATGAGACAGCACTACATAGCTAAAAGAATGGGTAAAATTAAAAGACTGAACATACTGAGTATTGCTGTGGATATGGAGGAAACAGAATGCTCAGATACATGCCTTCCAGGCATGTAAAATTATTTTTTAATCATTCTGAAAATTGATAGTTTCATTAAAAGTTAAATAAATATACACCAGCTACATAATCTAGACATTTTAATCTGAGGTATTTATTTAAGAAAAATAGATGTTTATATTGATACAAATACTTGTACATGAATGTTCAATGCTGTTTTTCTTGTAATAATAAAAACTGAAAAAAAAATCCATCAAATTTTTGAATAGCTATTCTAATGGATGATGATAATTTATAAACTAAGATAAAGATAAATGCAACATTTGTAAGAAGAATCTGGAAATAATTATGCTTGATGAGAGAAGACAGACAGAACACACTGCTTATTTGCACTTACAGAAAAATCCTAGAAGACACAGACTACATAATAGAGTCAGAAAACAAATGAGTGGTTGTCTGGGCAGAAGAGGGAGAGGACAGAGAGACACTTTCAGAGATATGAAGGAACTTGTGTGGGTAATTAATATAATCATTATTTTGATGGTAGTGGTTTCACAGATGTATATATATGTATATATATATGTGTAAACTTAGCAAATTATACATTTAAAGATTTACAATTTGTTTTACATCAACTATTTTTTTTGAGCCAAAAAAGCTCTAAAAAACTGTTTAAAATTAAAGTAGCTTGGTCTTCATACTAAAGAGTATAAATTTTCTTTTATACTAAACATGTTGATATTCTTTAGAAGATATTTAAGCATAGTCTTCTCATTGACATCTTATTTTTACAGGATCAAACAATGCTATCAATGGCAACTTTCCCAAAATTATCTGCTCCAACCCCCTCAACTTCCATATTTGTAAGCTGAAAAGTATTTTCAAATTTGAAAGCAGAGAAATTAAGTAGCTTTTCAAAGTTGCTGTGAAAATGAGACAGAGAACTTTGGTCTGCAGGGTCAAACTGGGAAGACTCACATTTTGGAAGTTTTGCTTTATAGTCAGCAAGATGAAACAGTAACAAAACTGACTAGGAACAGATATTCCAAGGGTGCTGTAAAAGTGTCTCCACTTCTGCCATCTGTTCTTAAAGAATTACACCACATGGGGAAAAAAATGCTGTCCTTTTATGACATAGAACATAAACTCTGAATTCTCTTTTTGGTGTCAGTACTTTTTTCATTTTCTTTAATTATTCACGATGAATCTTTATTCATTCTTAGACTATTATCAGGATGCTTGTACAAATAGTACTTTTTCATAAACAGTTGTAGGCATGAGGTAGGTATCTATTTTTCTCATGTAAGGTGCTAAAGATAATATTCTAGAGTAAATTACCTCATGAGTCCCAACTGCCAACCTCACCAGTAGGTCCAAAAGAGTGTGATACCAAGTCTGAGTGAACGCCTACATCAGGAAATTCGATTATGTGAATTCTATGTGTATAAAGGGGAAAAAAATATCAATAAGAAAGGAATGGGAGAATAGCTGTTGGGCAGAAAAATGGGATCTGCTAAAGACTGTTGAGGCAACAAAAAGTATATTGCAAACTAAAATTTAAATTTAATTTGGTAAGGCTGATGTGGTAGATAGGCAAGAAACATAGCTATCCTCCTGAAATAAGAATTTAGAGAATCCAAATACAAATTTTGGCAAAACATTTTACTCAATGTTAAAAAAAAAAAAATCAATTGTTTTGTTGATAAATTTCATATGTTTGTCCTGAAGACAAAGCCTATGGCCAGGACAACAGAGATGAAAGATGGACATTTTCTGAGTGTGAAAATGTTCTACCACAGAAACAAAAAACATTGGAACTACCTTCCTTTGAATTTACAGTTTTGTGGGTAGTAAATATTCTCTAATTTAAATAATTTTTGTGAATTGTTAATGCTAATTCTCTATTTCTTGAGACTAACTGATGCTAATTAATTTGATTCTTTATCATTCAGTCATTCTTGCGTTCTTTCATTTAGTAAAAGCCACAAACTTTCTATTCTCACTTCCTATTAACATACAGATTTTAAGCTGGGCACAGTGGCTCATGCCTGTAAGCTTCAGCCTATGAAGTGACTGGGACTAGACATTGCGGTTCGAGTCCCGCCTGGGGCACGTAGTGAGACCTAGTTCCAAAAAAATATAGTTGGTCGTGGAGGCACACGCCTGTAATCCCAGCTACCTGGGAAGGTGAGGGTGGGCATTGCTTGAGTCTGTGGTACCCCGGGCAACGTGAGCCTGCAGTTGCAGTTCAATGGGCAAAAATTGCGAGACCTAGTCTCAAATATATATATGATATATATTACATATGTAATATATATATATAGGTTTTATTCCAATCTAAGTTACACTACCATGTTGTACTACACATACCAAAACTAGTTACTTTAAATTTCTGAGACTATTATATACTTTATTAGAATGTGCAATATCTGATCTGAATTATTTTCTCCTTTTTACCTTTAAAAAGTCATTTAACATTATCAGTTATGCCTTTTAATATATAATTGGTAGATTATATATATTATAGTTTTAACCTTTGGGTTAATCCTTCTTTTAATGATTGACAATACTATTAATTTTTCCCTAGAAAGCATTTGGATACATATTTAAGAAATTTCCGAGTCGCTGCTGGATAATCATGACCTAACAGAATCATTCATTCATGACTTACTATTTATTTAGTTACTGTTCTGTTCACAAAAAAAAATCTTCCTGAAGTAAACCAACAAGCATAATACAGTTCTACAAGTAATATGAAAAGGCTGACCACAAAGAACTATGAGGTCACATAGTGTAACATAGAGATTAGAAAGGTTTGAAGGTTCTAAAAGAATTCCAGCATGGGTAAGAGCTCAGGTAAGAGTTAGGTGCATTAGTGAAAAAAGCAAGAAATCTTTTAAGTAGGATAAAGAGAAAGGGGGTGAAAATTGAGGTGACTTGTAGAGTTAAGTAAAGGAAGAGGGCAAAGATAAGCTAAGGGGCTTGAGTTTTATCTGTGTCACAGAAGCATCAAATGTTTTATTTTGTTTTGTTTTGAGACTAGGTCTCACTTTTGCCCATGGAACCCTAGGTTCACGTTGCCCGGGGTACCACAGATTCAAGCAATCCCCAGCCTCAGCTTCCCAGGTAGCTGGGATTACAGGCGCACACCACCATACCTAGCTATTTTTTGGGACTAGATCTTGCTGTGTTGCCCTGAGCAGGACTTGAACCGCGATCCCTAGCCCCAGATGCTTCATAGGCTGAAGCTTACAGGCACGAGCCACTGTGCCCGGCTCTCAAATGGTTTTAAGTAGAAGTAGGGCAGCACCAAATTCATGTTTTAGGAAGAAGACTTTATTTTCTGGGTAAAGATTGGAGGAGAAGGAGTCAACAATGGTGGTAGGAAAACTGAAGAAGAGGACAATGATAAAAATTAAAGAGAATAAAAAAAAAAGAGACCTGATCTGAAAACAATTAAAGATGAAGATGTATTTATATACTGCCCATACAAAGAAGTTCTCACATCAGCAGATGTTTCAGAGGTTTTCTGTCTTGATTTCCATTTAAATATAATTGTTTGACTCTGCTTGGATCTAATTTTACAAAATGACTTCTGTCTTTATTTGTAAATAAAGATACCTACCTCAAAGAGGTTTTACTTTGGTTTGTAGTGTGAAATAATGCTTAGAAAATTTTGCTTCTTAACATAGCATGTGCTGATGAATATAAAATACTTGCTATTATTTCCCCCCAAAATCTGCCTTGACCTCAACTTACCACTAGTATTTTAGGAAATATAAATACGGATATATAATTTACTAAACTAGGCGATGTTATAGTTTAGTCTACTCACTCAATGCCATCTCTCAATGACATATTATCTTGATTTTAACTAGAAAATGATTTCACAAAATTCAGAGTTGAGATAATTAACCTCTGTATTTCATATTAACTTTATCTAGGAAAAGCTATGTCTTTGATTTTTCAGATTTGAAAAATTCATTTTGGACTCTAGAGGGTGGGATTGGGAACCCAAAGTTCAATAGTGTGATTTAGAGAGCAAAGTTGAGGGCCAAGATAATTTATTCATGGACTTTGAATCATAGTAAAAATTGCTAGTCTGAATGTTTGAATCCTTTTTGTATCGACAAATACACTAGTCATTTTCTCTGTCTAAACAAGAACCTCTATAAACTTTTACCCTATGCCTGTCCCATTATTGTATGGTAGGACTAGTACCTTTAGTTTCTTGGACACAGATGGATAAGGAGTGTGCTCTAGGAAGGTATTTGACATTACACCAAGCGTTTCAGGCACGTAAGATTTACAAGAGCAATGATAAAATTTGGGACAACTGAGCTGATGCTGTGATAGGGTGGACCTTGGGAGAGAGTAGGGTATCTTTTTACATTTGTGAAGCATGTGCGTCTTTGAGGGCTACAGTATAGACTTGGTTCCCAAAATATGCCCATGCCTTTTTTTCCAGAATTTGGAAATACCTGGTTACATAGCAAAAGGAAGTTTGGAGATGTAATTAAAGTTACAAACCTTATTATAAGATTAATCTGTATAATATGGGTGAACAGCTTCTTATCACACGAACCCTTTAAAGCAGAAAGACTTCTCTGAAGGTAGAGAAAAACAGACTAAGAAAAACAGTGAGATTCTAAGCAATAAAGTATCCATAGTCATTTGCTGGCAATGAATATGGAAAGGGACAGGGGCCAAAAAGAACAGAATTCTCCCATTTACCTGTTGGCGTTGGAAAGTGAGTTGTTCTCTAGAGCCCAGGCATGTTGTTGGTCTTTGCGATCTGAAGGAGAAAATTCAGTTAGGGCAAGTTGTCCCTGGCCTTCTGATATATGGAAATCCTGAGATAATAAATTTGAGTTTTTTAAAGTTCCTTTTAAAAATGCAAAATAGGAAACTAACATGTTTTTTTAAAAACAGAATTCATGGAATAAATGATAAGGATCATCTTGCCTTTGACTTTTTATTTTCCTTTCTTGTTGTTGGAGATTGAGTTAGATAACTTCATTTTCCTCTACCCGGAAACCTCTGAACCACAGAGAAGAAATCATTATAACTTGGAAACTTTCTAAATATCCTAAACTTATTGATATAAGGAAATAGTCATCATAGCTCAAAGGCCACTTTTTATCATTTTTTCCAGATATCACTATTTATTTCACTTTAGATATTTTCAGGTGTTTTAGAGTATTTATTACAGGCTCATTGTGCATATATGTTTATTCTAATCTCTTTATCTTGCTCTGTGCTTCTCTTTATATACTAAAATCGCTCAGGCTGCTATAAGAAAATACCATAGACTGGGTGATTTACATAACAGACATCAACATCTCACAGCCTTGGAGGTTGGTAAGATCAAGATCAAAGAGCTAGCTGATTCATGCCTGGTAAGAACCCTCTTGCTGTCTCGCAGATGGTGCCCTTCTTGCTGTGTCTTATTTGTCTATTTCTTTTTCATTCACTAGCTCCTTTCCTTTTTTATATACCAGTGACCATTGCTATATCACTGCAGCTCTTCTAAACAAATTACTATTGAATGTTATCCACCAGAAGTCTCAAGATTCATGACTAGAGGTACTTTTCACAACACCCAAATCCTGCAAATACATTGTAGAATCCACCTCCTTATTGTGTTTTATGTTGTATAAAATAAAATGAAGATTTGGAATTTTTGCAATAAAAATTGTAAATAAATTTTCAGATATAGCACACATTTATTTAGCCAGAAGACAGTGGCATTGTTAGAATTTCTATACTTTATGAAGCACTTGGTCAAGTGTCTGGTATATAGTCTTGAATAAATAGATGAGAGCCTAACTTTATTCCCAGTAAATAATAGATATGAGATTTCTAGTAGCTATAAGTGCTTCTCAACTTTCCCTTGACTTAGGACTCGATATGTATCTAAAAAACAGTTTCAGGCCGGGCACGGTGGCTCGTGCTTGTAAGCTTCAGCCTATGAGGCGGCCGGGACTAGGGATTGCGGTTCGAGTCCCGCCTGAACTAGGTAGCGAGACCTAGTTCCAAAAAAAATAGCTGGGCGTTGTGGTGCGTGCCTGTAATCCCAGCTACCTGGGAAGCTGAGGCTGGGGATTGCTTGAATCTGTGGTACCCCGGGCAACGAGAGCCTGCAGTTCCACGGGAAAAATAGCAAGACCTAGTCTCAAAAAAAAAAAGAAAACAAAACAAAAAAACAAAAAAACAGTTTCAATGGGTTAAATACTGCATTAAATTATTTCCTGTATTGTAAATGAATACAGTGTGAAATATATATATATACATATATATATAAACATTAACAACCTCATTATATTATAAAGTTGCCTAAACACTATCCTGGAACACTGCCAAATTTAAAAGTCTAAAACATTGCAACTAATTATTTCCCAATAAAATAAAACTTGCTTTGAAAATAATTCTCAAAAGAGATTCATTTAACCTTAAGTCTCATTTAAATAACCTCCGTATGTCTTACAAACAGCAGAATTCAGATGCATTAAGATAGAGGCTGAGGCTTGCTGAAATCATGAACATTCTATTAGTAGCCATTTTAGAAGCATTCATTTTCTGTATTTCTCATCTGGATGTAGCAGCTTTGAAAGGAATTTCTGGCTGCTGGTCCTAGATACACAATGTGGCATAAATAAACCCAACTGTTCCTCAACAAGAGGAGCAGACCTTCTCTTCTTAAGTAAGTTGGCATGTTTATTTCCAAGAAAAGAGAATGGAATTCTTTACTAACTTCTAAACAACAAAAACAAAGCTAGCCTACCATTATATATTTACGTATTAGTTTGATATTATGAAATGTGAGTTCAATGAGCAAAACACTTAGAAAGCACTCCTTGGACATGACTTAAGGGTTTAGCAGAATTTATTTCTTTTTCATCTAGACTGAACCAAATAGAAATGGTATATATTGTGTAGACATATTATGCAGTGTGTAGTGGCATATCCATATGATAGTCAGAGACACATTGTCATTAGTCTTTATAAATTGCTATCGCTTGGTAATAAGTCTCATGGCTTATAGCCAATTAAAAAGCAAAAATATGGCACATGCCATTATGAACCCAGACAAGCAAATGAGAGGAAGTCACACAGACAAAGATACTCCAGTCTAGTTCTCTAACTTATCCCTAAGTCATTTAAACATAAACAGAACACAATTTATAATGAAAACCAAAATGCAATGCCATATTCTGAAGTAGAAGATAAAATAAACATATCAAATTAAATAACTCACTACAATCAAAGAGTGTTCATGGAAAATCTATTATTTATATCTGATTCATATGCAGCAGTTGTTGGCCTGAATAATGAGCACGGCTTTTGAGAAAGTAATCCAATATGATACTCTATTTTATGAAAAAGAGTGTCAACTCTTATTGTCATATGCACTTTATCTTGGAAAGAATACCTATGCAGTGCCAATTTTTTTAAACATATTTGTCAGGGTAAGGGTGTCATAAGACAATGGATTTCTAAGGACAATAGCTGCTTTGTTCATTTCATGCTTAACATCATCACATAAAATGATTTATTGTATTTTACAGATATTCTTAAGCACAACAAAGATTTACAAAACCCTAAACCCTGTAGGAAATATTAGACACTTGGGGAAAAAATAGTATATAACAAATTTTGGGGAGGGAAAAATCTCTAAAATAGGTATGGAATTGCCACTTCCTAAAATGGCAAAGTCTTTCTGCTCCTTTATCTCTAATTCTTATTACTGTTTATTTTTATTTGCAATACCTGTTTCCCCAAGTTGATAGCTATATATTGAAATAGATAGTAATAAATACAACAGGAAAAAATCTAGCAATGATGAATGGTAGACCTGAAAGAGACCTCAGAAATCTTAAAGTAAAATCCTAAATTTAATCCTCTTTGCTTAACAAAAAATCCTCTTTGCTTCATTACCTCACTGAGTGACTGGGGACTGAAAGAGGAGATGTATGTTACTTTACATTAGGATTATTCATTTTACAATTCCTCGCTTTTAAGTAAGAATAAGCTGAAAGAGGTCTGGGAAACAGACAGACCATATGTGGAGGTGCTTCTTGAAAACTAGGACAGACATGGAATTTTGATTCTTTCCCAGAGGGCATGATTTCACTCCCTCATGAAGTATAATGTCTGAGTAAAATGTAAAGGAGTTAGGGACAAGTCTAAATTTTTCCTCATCTTGTAGGTAGCTAAGTATGGATTCTTCCCCTGTTCAAGAAAAGGAATAATTCTGATCAATTCATTTTGATTTTCCAAGCTTATGCAGTCTTCAAAGGAAATTCTAAATTTGAATTTTAGTCCTAGATGAACAAGATCAGGAATATAAATTCTGTGATATGTTTCAGATTCTCAAGGAAGGACACCTTGTTAGTTTTGAGAGGCAATAGAGATTGATCTTGGAGTATGTCATTGTGTATATATGTGCATGTGTGCGCTGTGCTGGTGCCTCCTAGCTAATTAGGGGAAGAAAAGGAAAGAGGAAAGGCTGAGAAAAAGTAAAGTAAAATAAATATATCTCATATATATATACATATATATATATATGAAATGTGATACTTTCCCTAAATTGTGGGATTGAGTACTCAAGGTTTACCTTCATTTTAATCACCAATTTAATGTTTTCTTTGACTTGGATTTGTTTTTCCAGCATCAATTTTATATAAACCTTTTTTTCCTAGCCAATAGTCATCTAATTTTAATTGAACAGCATGAAGTTTCATTTGCTACTTAAACCATGTGTCATAGTACTTACTTCAATCTTAATTCCTCAGTTTTCACATATTTTAGTTCACAAGTGACATTGTGAACTAAATTATATCATTGTTATCATTATGATTAACTGTTTGGCTGTTTTTGAGATTAAAATAACTACTATGCCATATTTGTCTTATATTTATTTTATAAATTGGAATAGTGGAGAAAATATTCCTTTTGGAGAAAATATTCCTTTTGCTTCTCTTGTGCTAGTGGAGGACTATTTCAATAACTATTTCAATAAATTGTGCTTTATTGGCTTATCTGTTTGAGTATATGAAATGGAAACTTTGTGAAGGGTTCTGTTCTGTGATAATAGTTTTACTTCTCCACACTGGGCAGGCTTTTCCTACATACAGCTATGTAACTTCAGTAACTGCTCATTTAGTTGTTGGTAGGCAGCAATGACCCCCGGTGGATTTTTAGGTAAATAGCAAGTGAATTTTTCAGAGTATACTAATTTTGCGATCTGTGTAAGCCTTTAAACTCTTATGGTTTGGTGGCTTACAGAATGAACTTTCAAAGTTTTCTTAAAAGCTAAACATAATTTTAGTGAAATTGCCAGTCATTACAAATTATGAAAACAAACTTTCTTATTTGTATAAACTAACTTTGAAAGCTGAGCCAGTGTCAAAATTAGCATTTAAATAAATATTCATAGTTGTTCTCCTGTATTACTCACTAGCTTTTAATTTTTACTTAAGTGAAAATTAAACAATTTATAGTTTAAGAAGGCAAATGCATGATAAATAGGAGAAAGACTTCAGGAAATAAATATTCTCAAGATAAAAACACTTGATAATATTTGTAAATAAAAAATAAGATGGCACTGAACTTTTTGGTAGTGAAGTGAATCATAAAGTTATTTCTCTATCTTTTAATACAAAGTAGAAGAAAATCTGATATCTGAGAGCAAGATGCTTTAATTCTTTTCCCTAAATCAAGCATTATGTTTCTGAAACATCTTTTAGATTTTAAGGAAGATTATTTAGGAGGCATATCATTTAAGTTTTAATAGAGCTTCAGTATTGTAAGATATTTATTTTTGACTCGTGGTAATAAATTATTCCTGAATATGCTACATTCATCCTCAAACATGCCATAAACATAAATATAATTTTATTTCAGCAATTGTTTTATGAAAATTGGCCAAGTGTAGTTATCACAAAACAAATCTACTCAGATAACTGTAGAAATAAGATGGAAATATTGTTTTCTTCCACAAGAGGGCAGCAAAATTTTTTTTCAATTACAGTTTGAAACTGATGATCTCTCAAAAGTTATCATAATTTCATTTTTCCCCATGGGTGTGGAATCGGAAGGGTATGCTTTCATCATGCAACATAACTACATACTAAGAATGTGGTTTACGGAATGTTTTATGAAAGGCACAAACCTCAACGTGATGACAAATTTTCCTTCATGGTTTAGAATAATTATAACACAACTGTTTCATACAACTCATAGGTCAGACAACACTTATACAATAGTTCTTTAAAAGTACAGATAATTTTATGAGAATGCTTAAGTATTTGACATTCTACATATTTTACATCTGGGTGGAAAGGCAAAACTCAGAGATTAAAAGATTTATATTCAATTTTTTTGAGTCTTAAACTCTAACTTTTCTTCAATATTACAGCAATAGTCTTCCAAGGGTAAAATGAAAATTTCCATGGAAAACCAGTCAATACTCAAAATTACCACTATGGCTGCTTTTGATAGATATAGTGTGAAACCATTGAGCAAAAACACTTCTTTAAAAAATTAATTTTATATGATTCTTAACCAGTCAAATGAATATATAGAATAAATTATCATAACACCTGTATAGTCATTCTGTATTACAGAAAGCTCTTTTAAGTAATGGAAAAAGATGGATGGTTTATAAATTCTGCAGATGTGAGTAGTGGGTCTCTCCCCATCAGGAGTCCAGCGTGTGCCTTGGAAGGCGATAATGCTCTGGTTTGGGCCGGAGCTTCTTTTCCTGTGGGTTGGCATACTTCCACTTGGAGGGTGACATTTTAAGCTTTTTTCTCTTCTTGTCTGTGCACCACACCTTTTCACAGTATTCTTCAACTCTCTGGAAGTTGCTGTAACCAATCAGCTGCAAGAATTCCTTGTACCAGGGCTTTGCACCCTGTGGGATGCTGCTCTGGACAGGACAAGGCATCTTGTGAGACCCATCCTCTTCATAATCTTTGTTAAACATTTCCTCTACTCGCTCCTCTTCCACCACCTCCAATGTGATTTTACGGACTGTGTGACTGAAACCATGTTCTACCGTCTGGCAAAAATAGGTTCCAGCATCCATTTTGCGTACTCTCAGGAAGAGTAAACCAAGATCCATCTTAACCACTCTGTCATCTGTCTTCACCTGTAAGAACAAGAAAATTAATGGCATGGAAGTAGAATGTGGAAGCAGGCAGAGAGATGGAGCTTTAGAGAAGAGAAACTCCTCCTATCTCTTTAGCCCCCTTTGGCACACTACAAAGTAGGCAACAGCATGTCTCACACCTGTAACCCAGCTCCCTAACCTCTTTGGAATGTCCCAAAAGACATATGACCTATTAATGATGACTGTTGCCTCCACAGGTAAATTCTCCTATTACCACACATCCCTGCATCCTCCCTGCTGCATGTCACGTGCGCTTTGCTACTTCGTCATCACATCATTGTAACATTTCCTTCCTGGGGTATAAAAGAGGCATTGCAACTTCATTAAAGTTGGACCTGAACATGCTTTCCAGGATCCCCATTCTGTGGGCTAGCCTCACAGATCACTATCAATCTCTTCCCTCTCTATATCTTCATTCCACATGTGACTCTAACAATAGTTTATATAGGAGAAAAGAATACCAGTATTCCCTTTCCATGCTCTGTCTTGAAATTTTTTGTTTGTTTTCACTATCACATGATGAAATATTGAGTGTGACAGGTAGGTAGGTAGGTAGGTAAATAGATAGGTAGATAGATGATCAGATGTACAGATGTTAAGTTACTAAATCAGGTGTGTTTATGTGTGTCTCTGTGTGTGTGAACCTGTCCTAAACTTATTGACATTTGAGTTATTTTATCAATGAATTAGATATGACTTCATATCGATATTGTTAAGAATAAAGTGAGAGGAGAGAATCATTTTCCTGATGATATAATTAATCAATTAGTCTAGGTTTTTTTTTTTTTTTTTTTTTTTTTTTTTTTTTTTTTTTTTTTTTTTTTTTTTTTTTTTTTTTTTTTTTTTTTTTTTTTAGTTCTAGATCATAGTGACCAATGTTTCTACAAGGACATCAGTTTATAGAGTTGGGTTAACTTCACTCTCTCTCCTAATACCCTCCACCCCCATACAAAAAGTTCCATTATTAACTAATTCAGTAAATATTTCTAATTCAGTAAGTATTCTACAAGGCTGTTCACTTAGCATAAATTAAGAAACAAACAAGTAAAATTCAAATTCCACTCTGAAGGACCTCAGTACTCAACTATCTCCTTTTAATGTTTGCATAATAATAAATTAGGCATATTACTTCTAAAAATAAATAACTGCAATTCAGGATAAGAGGCACAATAAGACTTTCAATAAGTAGCTCATATTTATTATTAATACTTGTGCTGGTGAATATTTGATAGACAGAGTTGCATTCAAATGTTGACACCACTGTCTAGTAGTTGTGTGATCTAGGGTATTTATGTGTATTTTTTTGCCTTAGTTTTCTTCATATAATTCTAATATAACTTGAAGGATTGAAGACTTAATGAAAAAAAACACAGGTGTGAATCCTTGGGATAGTACTCTCAACATGCTTCTGCCTTTCCTAGATACATTCTTCAAGATAATAGCAAACTGGCATGTGTTCTCATGAAGTCCAGGATGATGGCATCAGAGTGGTATAAGGAGAGGTACACTACACTAACTTCCCCTATGAGCATACAAAACAGAAAGAATTAACCTTTGTTGATGTAATGGGGGAGTAGAAGCAATGGACAAAAACACTGACAGGAAAGGCCTTAGTGACAGCAATAGATTGCTTCTCTCCTCGTGGTAGGACCCAGCCAGTTCTACAGATCTCAGATCTCTAAACCATGATCTGATCAGGCACATTTGCAGCTACACTGTGATCACTTAGGTGTGCTAACTCATGTGTGGTCATTTATATAATTTATATAATGTGTGGCCATTGAATAAAGTAACAATATGGTAATGGTGGTTAGGACGACTGTACTCCAAATTAGGATGCTAATGATAAATTTTGAGGTTTCCAGAAGGCATCCCTTTTCAGCTACGGAGGTAAATTGATCTCTTGGAAGTTTCTGAATACAACAGGTAGGGACTAAAAGAGTTCCACAGGTTCTCCACAGAGGTTTTGACAAGGCAGGACCGCTCCCTACTAGGCAGAAGGCTACAATTACCAATTCAAGAGGTTCTCCAGTGAGGAACCAGGAAGAACCTTTAAGCCAAGTCAACTTCACCACATGGGAACACAGTCAACTATTGACAGGTTGAGCTGGAATGTGTGTTCAGCACCTGCCACAGCCAAGAGTATTTGCTGTGTTAGTCTGCTTATTTTTACACCAGAGCTCTCAGTAATCTCCTCTGCAGCATTAGTTCTCTCCATAAATTCACCATCTATTGTAAACAACCATAATCACATCATGCCTCTGACAATACCGGCTGATGTACAGACTCCATTGTTTTTAAACTTGCGGCTGCGTTTGATATGGATGGGCTAACTCCTTAAATCTTGTGTGGGTGACTGTGTAGCACATATTATTAACACTTTCCTGCTCTCCCCTTGCTTCCTTCTTCATTTCTCTTGCAGATTTCTCATTTCTTCTAAGGCACAATCCTCTTCACCTCATATTTTATTTGTATCCATTTGATAACTCTTACATTTCTTTATTTCACCATTTTCTCTAAGATGGCACATCTTACCCATAGCAACCCACTATTTTGTCTTCCCTGCCATTACAAAACATCAAGTGAGATTCACATGACCACTATCTAGAATTCAGCTCTTTCCACTCAAACCTCCCACTCAATTCAAACCCTCCCCATTTACTAACATCCCTGTTTTTATATCATTATTCTTCTAGGCCCCCTATCCCTGGCTGTCAATGATGTATATATATATATATATATATATATATACATATATACATATATATATATATCATTATATACATCATATATATATATGAGAGAAATATATATATATATATTTTTCTCTCATTGGTATGATGTCCTTATGTGAAAGACATCATAAATTGCTATCAAAATTTCTTCAGTGTTGACTGTGAAGAACATCAATTCTCCTTGACTATTTTTGTCACAGTGTTAGACTCATACTCTGATGACTGTTTTAACATCATCTCAGGACAGACTCCTCCAAATCTCTTTAGTTTCTCTCTTCTTTTCATACCCATTTTGATTTTGTTTTAGGACTTATATGATTCTTGAGGCTAGTTTTTTTCCATCCTGAAAATTCTCAGCTAAATGCCATCTCTTTTACTGGGCATCCTTTACACCCCTGCAAAAGTGTTCTTCCTCCTGAGGACACCACTTCACCTGCTAACTTTGTCATGCTGCTGATACAGAACTTAACACACTCTATTGCTTGTCCAAGCAGGTGAGAATTCTTTAGGAATCAGACCCTCCCTTTCTAAATCCACATGCCCAAACAGCTCAGTATAGTGCTTCTCAAGCTGGGGTTGGTAAATCTGTGCAGTTGTGGAGGCCAATGTGTGTTCTAGGACTTTCTAGATTAAACAGCTTTCTTTCCCCCCTATGATAATCAGTAGAAACAAATATGTGATGCTTGGGGCCACATGGAAGATCAACCTCTTTGTTTGTGTTTATCATAGATTCTGAATAATTTTCAAAGTTTAAAATAGTTTCCAGCTGCTGAGAACAAAGATGGATTTAATATGTTAATGATATTTTCCAGTCAAATGAAAACCAAACAACATCCCTATGTAGTAATGTACGTAAAAAAGTTTTGAAGTCACTTGAATAAAGTGTTTTGGGGGGTGTTGAGTCATCACATGGCACACAGCACTGTGGGCAGATGTTTTATACACACACACACACACACTCACACACACACACACACACACACACACACACACACACACACACAGACTCATCTGGGTCCCATAAAATGGTCATGGAGATATATCAGTTAAAAAAAAGCATCACATTATGTAAAGATTTAAATGAAGCATAGATTTGTTTATACTTTATTGGTAAATTTACTTTGGTTCTGTATTTGAATAAAAGCTACATGCATAAAAATACATTTCTTATTTCAGTCTGATAAATATTTAATAAAGAACTTAATGTAAGTTACACAGTCCAAGAAAATGCTTGAAGGGCAGGTAGTGGGGGCAACTTGTGAATCTTTCTCTTCACCATTCCTGCTCTCACTACCTGTGTTGATTTATAACTCACTTCCAGATTTTATTATGGTATCATACTTTTTTTCACTTCCATCATCTACCAATCCTTTTCAAAAATGTCTTCCCAGGATTTCCTTTGTTCCTTTGACTTTTAATGAATGCTTTGTTTATAGGCCATAGAATTTTTATTTCCTTTTGTAACTCAGTAACATCTATATTTGTTGACACAGGCTGGTATTTCTGTTCCTCTTCAAATTACTATTCCATGCAAGTTTTTATTATCTTAGCCATATTATAAGCTTCATTAGGGGCAAAGGTCTATTTCCTAATTATTCTGTGTATCCCATAGTAAGCAGAGTCCTCAGAACAGAACAATAAATGAGAATATAATAATTTATTCTTAGTGTGCAAACAAGTAGAGCACTGGGGTAAGCCAGTAAGGATATAGCCAAAAAATATTTATGTCTTATAGATTGGGCCAATAATGATTTGCATAGAAGAAGAAATTCCAGGCATAATTAGTAACTAATGAAAGAGGTCTCTAATCACATATAGGAAAAGCAGTTCTCAGACTTTGCCTTCACTGACATAGAACCTGTATACAAACATCCTGATAGAAATGATCCTTTGCTTTCTGCTCACTTTATCTCTTGTGAAAATGAATGACACAGGAGGAAACAGAAAACTCAAAAACTTTCTGAAAGTGATGTAAAATAAACAGCAAAAATGGAAATAAAAACAAATCTTTGGTAAGTGTATTAAAGGTGCTTTAAAGAAATCAAGGCTCAATATAAAAACATAATTTTTTTCATAAATCAGAAACCTAAGTTTTAGAAACACTGTATTGTGAATATGTTAAGTCTAGACAGTTTAAAGATTTCTAAACAAGAAAATGACAGTGGGAATGGATCTGCATATTTATTTGCATGTTGAAGATAGTGCTTGTTTCAGAATTTTGGTTTCCTCTCTCCACCAGCACCTCCAGGTTACAGTGAATCACAAAATCAGGAATAAAAGATCTTTTAACTCCCAAATCTGAACAGTCATACTACATGGGCTAAAATCATTTTGAAAATTAAATTTATCTCCTATGGGCTATGAATACTAAAAATAAAAAATGACTTAGGGATTTGTATTTGAATTTCTTCCACGATTTGATCTTTCCACTTTAGTTAACATGGGCACCTTCAACATCAAATCTTGATTACAGGGTTGTTTTCATCTAACTCTGCTTTTCTATGTCTGCAGACCAGATTTCAAGAGGATGGTTCATACTATATCATTTTATCAAAATTATTATAGGCAATCTACAAAAATACTGAATTTCTTACTGAAAGTGGCTTTAATATTTGGAGTTATAAAGATTGATTCAGTATGTTTCACAATGTCAAAAAAACAAAAAGTAATTGAATAAAGAGCTCTGCACATCTGGTAGCTGGTTGGGAAGAGACAGTGGTTTCCATGTGTTATCAACCATCTGTTTCTACACTTTTCATAGGAAAAGGACAGAGATGGGTCCTGAATTGCTTTAATTTTGATTGCTGAACAATGAAATCAGTTTAGTGAAGAAATAAAGACCAGCAATTTCATATTTATTTGGTTGTTGATCTGGTCTGCTTCAACAGAAAAAAAAAAAAAAAAGAAAAAAAATATTGGCTTAGAGACAACATATCAAACATGATTGCATACAAAAAAGTGTCCTTTTATGAAAAATAAATTTCAAATTTATAAACCTGATACATGATAGAGATAATTAGTAAAATTAGTGTGAACTGCTTAATGGATCCTTTGGGGAAACATCTTATTACACGGAGAGCTAATAAAGTTTTGTTTTTAGTTCAGACTAATTCAAAATTGGAAAACTTATTACTAACACAAGAGGCCAAGAAGATAGTTACCATGAGAACAAATAAGACCTCAATACATAAAAAACATATTAAAGAAGATTTTTGCAACATTTACTCAAGAACTAAAGAAATAAAAAAGCTCTTGAAAGTCAATAGAATAGAATAGAATAGAATAGAATAGGTATTCAAATAGATAACTTAGAGAAACCCAAATGTATAATAAATGTGTAAACTAATACTCAACTTCAAAATGTAAATTTAAATAAGATACCACCTTACCACCAGAAGAAAGGCAGAAAGTAGAAAATACTAAGCATTGGTGAGGATGTGGGGAAACAGGAACTCACAGGAATTGCTTCTGGAATATAGACACTAAAGAACTCACAGGATTAATTCAGAATGGTAATAATTATAGAAGTGAGGAATGTTTACAGATAATAATGCAGAATTTCTACTCAGATATGCAGACATGATCATTACATGTATTAGTGGGAATTAAAAACACTGTTCATCCAATCTCAAGGAAATGAATCAATTAAGAGTATGGTCTGGGGGGTAAAATGGCAGTCAAAAACAATGAACACAGGAACAATGATAAACCACAAATACCTGGTGTTGAATTTAAAATGAACAGGATAAACTCTACCACAAAATGCATTTTTATGCATTTTGAAAATGTTTTGATATACAAAGTGTTCAATATACAAAGATGGTATTGGATTAATTCGTCACTTCGATGCATAGGGGAAAATGAGGAGGAAAGTGGACAACGGTGGTCCAGGAAAAAAGAGTTAAAAGAAAAAGGAGCTTTGTGTGGACTGATTATGGCAATGTTTCATAAACTAAGTAGTATGATTAACCAAATTACATATCTGAAGCCAAAATGAGAACAAAACAAACAAACAAACAAACAAGAACAAGTAATATAGTTGTATATGATTACCTTAGTTGGAAACCAACAAGCTGAGTCTGCTTATGAGGTTTTTTCCAAGCCCTGCTACATACAATTATATTATTTTAAAAAATAATGCTGAAAAATAAAGTTCAGGGGTAGTGCTTCATTGAAAAGTTTCTTAGACAAAAATGTTAGGATGATCAGGATGAAGGAAAAATAAAGGACAGACACTGAAAGTAAAGATTATGACTGAACTCAGAAATGCACATAAGTCCCTGAACAATTATAATTAGAGTACAGTCAACATTAAATGTTTCAGTGGCCAAATAAGAGATGAAAGCATGATAACAACAAGATTTAAATTATATCTCTAAACTATATTTATAAGATTACTCCTCATGATAAATACATCTTTTCCTGGCACAGAGGTCTAAGGAAAAAACTCTCCTGTGCTGTTATAAGATGAGAGGGAAGTGTCCAAACAACAGCAACAAAATAAGTACCTTTGCTGAAGGTAATGCCTTGGTGAAGGGCAAGGACAAGATGCACAGGTACAGCTCACTGCAAGCTACTCTAGGAAGCAAAAACAAAGTGGTGCAGACATCCAGTTCTGTATTGTTACATCCTCATGCAGATGTACACTGTTTATTATCTGGAAGACTATTTAATGATAATTTACATTACAATTTGCATTTCTGAGTCTCTTCACTGTACCTGACAAGGCCTGCAGCCTGTTACCTTGTTTAATTGGACACCTAGGGTCAAAATGACCTCAATGGAAATGACATTGATACCCTTTCTAATTCCACAGATTTAGGAAGATATATTTAATTGCCAAAGCAGTTCAATATTTGCTTGGAAAATTGACACAAGATAGTTCTATCTGAAGCAGCTGATTAGTTTCTATTATTATGACCATGAAGTTTCTCCATAATTTCTATTTTACAATAGGAACCATTTTTGACATTGAAAAATAAAACAAAGAAATTAATGGGTTATATTGCTACTTGTGCCTGAACTAAAATATAGTGGGGATTGTGTAAGCTTGTCAAGGCTGAAAAATGTAAATTATGAATATTTACCTATAAACAGTTGATACTTTAGAAAAGTTGAGCACAATATTAAAAAATAGACTGAAATAGAAATGTTGAAGTTATTAAACATGTTTTAAATGAGTTAAACAGTTCATGTACTTTATGTTACGAAAACACAACAAAAAGCAAAGAAATAATATTCATTTGGAACAAAACCTGATGTTTTCAGTATATACGTATTAAGGAGAAAAATATAAGCTTATGTTGGTCACTGATCCCTTAAACTTCCTGTAATAGGTTAGAACTGGTGAAGGTCAGGCACATATGAGTCATGTAGCAAACAGTATGGTAAAATAAAATAAGAATGAGATTTTGCTCCACGATTCTTCTAGTTCTGTTGACATAACATTAACTAGTAAAATTTGTGTACTTATTTTTCTCTGTTTTGTTTTATAAGACAAGCTGTCTCGAATACACTGATTCAATGATATATTTGTTTTTATTGAAACTACAGTGTTACTATATATGCAATGAACTATAAGTTTACCAGAAGGAGCTGCTGATTGATAAATTAATTCTAATGCTTAAACTACTCAACAGTATTTAAATGACTTGTATGAATTTATTCTATTTATAGATAGTCTGAAGGTAGAGCTGAGAAGTAACAGCTTTGGGCACAGAGTCAAAAGGGAAGTGAAAGTTAAGTGAAATTTAAGCTTTAGAGGTATAAAATCAATTTATGATCTTGGATTTTCTATAATAAATATGCATGTTTGTGCATTGTTTAAGCAGTCTATACAGTATCCAGTTCACTATTTTTTTAATTTGTGACATTTATATTTTAAACACATTTTCCCCTAGAGAATCCACAATGGGAAGACCAGCAAGATTCAAGGGAACATTAATCTTGGTTTTTTTCTGTACTCAACATGGAAACCTCATGCTGGTCATAGGCACTGGCTCCTTGCTTCCCTTCTTATATGGATTTGGTGTAGGCATAAAGACTTTTATGTATCTTGAGATTTTCCCCAAATTTTTCCACTGGAGATATGTGTGAGCTTGTTCAACTCTCTCCTAGAACTCACTTTTATTGACAGTGCCTTTTGATACACTTTGGTTTGGATATACTTTAGTCCAATGAAGGACTAAAGAATAAAGTCCTAAAAAGTGCACTTCAAGAAACTATTCATATTGCTTGGTTATTTCTGAACACCCACAGCAGTGAAATTTAGTGGTTATGAAAAAGTGGGCATTCATCATTTATGAACAGATTTTTTTCTTAGAAAAACATAGCTATTTTTCATAGTGATACTCATTTAATAAAGCTTCACTTGTATGTGTGTTTTGATTTGAACTTTAAATCAGAGATCAACAAACTTCCTATAAAGCACCACACGGAAAAGGGTTTGAGTTAAGCTCTGTATATTTATTCTCTGTTGAAATTCTCTACTTTGTGGTTGTGGTGTGAAAACAGACATAAACACTAGGTCAACAAATGGACAGGGCAGTTTCCAATAAAATTTTTTATCTGCAAAAGAGGTAAAGGGCCAGCCAGATATGTTCCTGGAATGTAGTCAATCAAGTTCTGCTTCTCACATTCAAAGGAATCTATTACTTTCAGCTTAAAATCATATATACCAATCTCAAAACATTAAAAATGAATATTATATTAAAATGAGAACTTATTTACTAGTCTTCTGAGCAGCTTAAAGAAACTATGGTTTTCTTTATTTTGATAAGTTACACAAAGTGTAAATGAAGTATTTAAATGTAAGCAAATAAAAATATTCAAATTCTACCTCATTCACTCAATTTTAATATTTAGTGTTTATTAATTTCAGAGAGAAAGAGAGATAAATGCTTAAAAATTTCATTTGTACAACCAAATAACTTCAAGGCTGAGAATTCCTTTCTTTTTAGGTGCTTCTCTGAATTAAAACTTGACAATTCTACAGTATAAATTCAAGTACATGGAACTGTAGGAATTGAGAGTTCATAAACTCTCACACATATAACTTTAATGTGATTTATTTGTGTTCACAATGGTTCTGTATGCAATCACAAAAAATAATTTAAGATGGTGTTTTTGTAGTGTAATGGTTATCAAGTTCACTTCACAAAATACAATTTAAGCATCTTTTATCTGAGAGATTTGATATCCACCACATCAATAAGGAGAAAACAAAACCATATGGTCATATCAATAGATGCAGAGAAAGCATTTGATAAAGTTCAACACCCATTTATGATAAAAGTTTTTGAAAATTTGGGGATAAAAGGAGCATATCTCAAAATAATAAAAGCCATCTATGACAAACCTACAGCAAACATGATCTTAAACGGAGAAAAACTAAAATCATTCTAATTAAGATCTGGAACCAGGCAAGGGTGCCCACTCTCTCCACTACTTTTCAACATTATACTGGAAGTTCTAGCAAGGGCAATAAGACAAGAAAAAGACATAAAAGGAGTACAAATAGGGGAAGAGAACTGAAGCTCTCATTATATGCACACAACATGATTCTATAAGTAGAGAACCCAAAAAAAATCCACAGAAAAACTTCTTGAAACAATAAACCAGTTCAGCTGGTTACAAAATCAACACACAGAAGACAGAAGCTTTCCTTTACACAAAAAGTCAAACAGAAGAAGAAGAAATTAAAAAAAAATATCCCATTTACCATTGCACGAAAAAAAAATACCTAGGGGTAAACCTAAGAAGACACATGAAAGATCTATATAAGGAAAACTTCAAAACTCTGCTAAAGAAGATAGAAGACATAAGGAAATGGAAAGACATTCCCTGCTCATGGATTGGAAGAATTAACATCATCAAAATGGCCATCCTACCAAAAATAATCTACAAATTCAATGCAATCCCTATAAAGATTCCAACAACATTCTTCAAAGATATAGAACAAAAATTACAGAGATTCATATGGAATAACAAAAGACCTCGATTATCTAAAAACCTCCTGACCAGGAAAAGAGAGAATGGAGGAATTACTATTCCAGACTTCAAACTATACTACAAAGCCATAGTAATTAAAACAGCT